>QANU01038111.1:0-11651 GCA_003254905.1 Nissolia schottii | reverse complement strand
GGGGGGGGGGGGATAACAACACTTATTTATAGGCCAACATTTCTCGAAAATGGCAAGTTTTGAAAAAAAAAAAAGTTAAAAGGAAAATAAGAAATAAATTGTAGTGAAATGCTAGGTGAACACTACATTTTGTCACGTTGTGCATGCATCATTTAATGCACACGGTTTCTCTCTCTTCTCTACCAATCTCCTTAAAAAAAAAATTTTGTTTATCACATATACATATACATGTGCGGAAGTGTTTGTTCGGATCAACAAAAGGAGGTGTGAAAGAATCTTTTGGAAGGATCTAAAATTAGAATATGTATTCTCTGTTAAAGTGGTAGCTTGACCTATCAAGATTTTCTTTCATTTTTTTTTTCTTCGTTCATTTATATAATTATCTGATATTAATGTCTTATTATCTTTTAATGGATAGTGATAATGAAAACATAATTCACTTATTTTTATTTTAAAAATGAGAAGATTTTAATCCTCTCTTACATGTGAGATATTTTTGGGACACCATACAAGGGGAGGGGAGCTTGAAAACAAATGAAAAAAATTTAAAATTAAAAAAATTAATTTGTGTTTAGTTTAAATACATTAAGAGTATAGAATTTTAAGAAAATTATTTTTTTAATAGATAAAACAGATCAGAATAACTTTTAGACATTAATGTGTATCCAAAATTGTTTATGCTCAAAAAAAGAAAAATAAAGAAATGGACAAATAAGATTGTGCTTCCTTTGACCCAATTAAAGTCACATCAAATTAAATCAAATCACATGTATAATAATATGAGTTCTGTTACACGTACACCAAAAATTATATATCATACATAGACTTTGTACTTATATACATAAAGTTTGTATTTTAACTCATGTAATATTTGTGCACTTAATTAAATATAGTTGAGAGTATTACTTACAAGTTTGTAATGTTTGTGTACTCGTGAGAATAAAGTTTGTGCATTATTAATGGTGTATGTATGAGTGTATGAAATTGGGTGTACATATAGCATTTTTGTAATAATATACACTAGCAAATTCAATATTCATTAGCTACTCGCGGAGGAATATTTTACGCTGAGGTGGGTTGATTGCATAGTTTATTACTCTTGGACCAGCCTAATCTCACCTCGTTTTTTAACTCCTTTAAAGTGTGAGAAATACCTCTTTTTTTAAAAAATATAATTAGAAAATGCTCATACTCTTGAAAGATTAGTGGAGTTAAAGAAAGTACGTCAAAATAAAAAAAAATAAAAAAGGGTTTAGATTGGTTCAGTTTTCTATGAGGTTGATAGGGTGGGAGCTTTGTGGTCTCCATTGATCAGCGCGGAGGGATGTCAGGACAGCGATTCCAAATACATGAAGATTTCGATTCTCTTGCCATAGTTATGGATTATGATGATTGGATGATTTAAGAGTTGTGCCATGAGTTTTATGATAACCTTGTCTCCCTAAATCTTTTGATTCCAATCAAAGCATGAAAACCATGTGAAGGCTGTTTGAGCACATGCCAGGCTGCTTTTTATTTTCATTGAAAAACATGTTTTCAAAATTACAAGACTGCCACCGTGCCACCTAATTGAGATGCTTTGCTTTATTTGCGTTTACACTGCCTTTTTCAAAATACATTTTTACAAACACAACCCCCTACGCACAGCCTTATCTCTCAAATCCATGACCATCCAAGGTTCCTTTCCCAAAATCCGAAGTTTAGCTCACTCTAACAATGTATGAGGTGTATTTTAGAATTCGTCTTGGTTGATACGGTTCCATTGTAAAAACTAAAACCGAACCAAACTAATCAGTTTTTATAAAATAACAACCAAACCAAACCGATTTATTTCGTATCCACCATGTTGATTGGTCCATATAATAATGAGACTTTGAAAGTCCCGCACTTGCTTGAAGTAAATCATTTTTTTGTAATATATATACGTGAGTGTGTGCGCCTATGTATATATATAATTACATTTGAGATTCGAAACCACTAAAATAATCCTACCAGTTTTAATGTGTACATATTTAAATTAATAATGTTATTTGAACAATAAAATTAGACAATATATAAAAAATATAATAAAATGTAAGTGCACAGATAAAAATACAATAATTATATAAGATCTATGTGAACTCACATCTAATTGTATTTTTATACGTTATCCAATTTTATTATTCAATTTTGTTATTCAAATAGCATTGGCTTGGTTGAATTAACAAATTATTGAGCACAAATATGGGTAACATAAACCAATCATTAAACACCAACATGTCACATATCCCAGATCAATTGCAAGCACTAAAAATCAAAAAATATACTCGTAACCCATCGTATATAATTAGGAGAGTAAATTATTCTTCAACGATAATATATATTCACCTATTCTGTTAATTAGTTTGAGTGATTTCAGCCATTTCTATCAGGCATCAGTATTAAATTGCTACTCAAAACATGGTTGCATGGGTGATAATAATTAAACATGCGTCAGTACTATTAAATTGCTATTCAAAAGGATTGATCCTTACGCGGCGGTTATTCAATAATGTGTTCTCAAAACATGGTTGCATGGGTGATAATAATTAAACATGTGTCAGTACTATTAAATTGCTATTCAAAAGGATTGATCCTTCCTTACGGGGCGGTTATTCAATAATGTGTTCACATCTTATTAAATTGCTATTCAAAAGATTGATCCGAAAGCGGTTATTCAATGGGTCACGGGGTACATTATACGGAAAAAAATAAAAATTGGACAGCTGGCGATGACGCGTGCTTGGACAATTTCCGAAAAAGATACCATCAATAGAAGATCGGGCAGAGATGTTGACCACGCTTACCAATTTAAAGAAAAAAACACATTGGGTGAGGTGAGTCGTGGGGTTGCCGTTGTGGTCTCCATTGGTCAGCTCAGAGGGATGTCAGGGCACCGATTCCAAATACATGAAGGTTGAGTGGTGCGTGAGAGTCTAGATTTTGATTATCTTGTCATAGTTGCGTTATGCTTGGATTATGAGATTGGATGATTTAAGAGTGGTGCCATGAGTTTTATTATAAATTTATCTCTCTAAATCTGTGATTATAATCAAAGCATGAAAACCATGCCAAGGCTATCATGGTGCCACATGCCATGGTCCCCTTATTTTTATTAAAAACTGTTTTCAAAATTACAAGGATGTCACCGTACCACCTAATTTAGGTATTTTACTTTACAAAAATGTTACGTGTATCTCCAATTTCATACACTCATATACACATTATTAATAATGCACAAACTTTATACTTACGAATGCACAAACATTATAAATATGGTGTTGTAATGTTTTGCTTTGCTTTTTGACTTGTACGAAAAGTGGGTTTTGGTGAAAAAATCATTCATGGTGTTGTGGCAGCTTGGCATGTAGTGCACGGTTTGGAGTGATAAGGAAGGAGGAAAAATGTTTTGTTTTTAGAGGTATCAAAAATGCTCCATGTACACCCATAAACCATACACCCGTATATACACCAGTCTTTTATACGTTTTTATGCACAATTAATGATAATTATACGTATAGCGTATAACTATACACAACGCGCGCGCCCAATCTCAAATTCGTTCTCGTCGTCGTTTTCACCCATCATCTTCAACCTCTCGTCGTCGTCGTCGTCATCGCCGTTGTCGTCGTTGTCATCGGCATCGGCATCCTCTGTCCTTCTCTGAACCAAAACGCGAGCTCCATGGAAACCACAATCCTCCATGGAAATCAAAGTCGCAAGTGAAATTCCACAATCAAAGCGTATACAATCGTAATCTCATTTAGTTAGTGATCGAAAATGATAATACAAGAATCTGTGGCAATTTTTCGTCATTTTTTGATGAATTCCATGGAGAGTTTTTGATTTGGTGACGTTGCTGTGAAATTACAGTGTTCTGAAGTTTTATGACACAGAAAATAAAATGTGCAAACTTTATATGGGCGTATGTGCAAACATTAAGTGAACATATGTGCAAACATTATTCACAGGGCCATAGAAATGTTTTTGTTAAGGGAGATGATGTGCATTTTGGCACATTCTCAACATTTCAACAAATAATCCATAAAACACTATAATTTGTTGACACAAATTGAATTTTTATTTACTATATGATTAAATATTAGATTGTGTAATATAATCATTATTTGTGTATCACAAATGCATAAAAATGCAGAATTTGATGTACTGCAGAATTGTGCAAACTTTATATGGGCATATGTGCAAACATTAAATAGGCGTATGTGCAAACATTATCACAGGTCACAGGTTTTGTAAGAGGATGTGCATTGTGGCACATTTTCAACCTTTCAACAATTAATACATAAATATTATAAATATTTTGACACAATTTTTTACATATTGCCATAATAAACATTAGATGATGTGATAAAAGCATTATGTGTTTGTCACAAATGCATAAAAATGCAGAATTTGATGTACTGCAGAATTGTGCAAACTTTATATGGGCATATGTGCAAACATTATGGGCAGAATGTGCAAACATTATCACAAGTCACAGGTCACAGCATAAATTATGTATATCTTGTTCCTTTCCTTCTTCTTCCTTCTTCCTGTCAATTATGCTTTGGTTTTTTTTGAACTTTTTCTTTTTTAGTTAAAATATGATAACAAGCAGCAACATCTTCAATCACTCATCTCTCTAACAAATCTTAGATCTTGCGCATGAAATCACAGAGAACGACGAGGTCGAAGAGAACGTCGGGGTCGAAGAGAACGCCGGGGTCGAAGAGGACGACGAGGTCGAAGAGGACGACGAGCAATGAGCAGCGAAAATTTTCGAGAAAGAGAACGAAGCGTGGGTTCACGCGCGTGTTGATGAGAGTGGGAAAGAGTGGATGAAACGGTTATTTGTGTATTCTAATACGGGTGTATGTATGGTGTATGATATATGAGTGTACATGTAGCATAACTGTTAGAGGTATCCATTGCTACTAGAGGAATCTACACGATAAGCAATGTGTGGTGTGCCGGGTAGCTGTCGATTTTTACCATGTAGAGTTAGAATTGAAATTGATAGTAATGTTTAAAACTCATATATAAAATAGTTTTCACATAGATCTTAGGTCTTTGAGGATCTCAAAAGGAGATAAAGTGGACCCCACAACCTTGCGATCTTTCCTAACTTCAAAATTGTAAGCTCAATTGACGAACCGCCAAAAGTTTTGGAATTGTTTCAAAATAAGGATTCTAATGATATGGATATCTTAGGATGAAATAAAATAAAAAGACAAAAATACCCTTGAGGGTCTCTTGTCAAAAGCTTGACTCAATCAAAATACCGTTTAACTAACGAATCATCAAAATGATATACGGATTTGACAGGAGGATAAACCCGTTAAGAATTTCATGCATAATCTTGCAGCTTATCCAAAAATGATTAAATCCCATTATTAATCCTGGTATGGTTTTAGAATATCATTATTGACAGTGAGATATAGGTCATTGTAGAGCAGAGAAAATAATCGTTACATTTAATGAAAAAAGGGTGTTATAGGCATCACAATTGCTGCCACCATCACCATTGTCGTTGCCACAACCACCATCGTTGTCACCACCATCACCATCATCATTGTCGTCGCCACAACCACCACCACTACTTCCACTACCCACCACCACCACCACCACCTCTAGTATTACTACCATAATCGTCACCATCACCTCCACATCCATCACCGACACCTCTACTACAACCCACCTCCTCTACATTAAGTAGTTATTTACATTTCATGCTGGTATACTCTAATTTCCAAAACATGCAGAGGGTGCAACTTATCCAATATGCCAAACTTTCATTAAAAAAAATATATTTGTATGCCCTGTTTCATGGCTTTTTACTGTTATTGACTATTTCTTATATGATTTTTTTTTGTAGATTTTGGATAGACATGATTATTTAGAAGAAAAAAAAACATAATTTTGTCCTATGTCATTTATTTGTATTGTGCTTTATGTTATTTTTTGTATGAGATAATACTTATTTGCATTGTTTCCTCAAAGATGGAAGTGTTGTATGTTTTGGCTCATTTTAAATGTAAATAGAGTTCTAAGCACAAGTATAGGCACTAATGCCAAATTTTTTAAAAATAAATTTTATACATAGCGGCGGTTCATAACCACCGCAAAAGAAATACAAAATTTCCAAATATTAAAAATTATGGTGGTTAGAAACTGCTGCAGTATTTTTTTTGAAAGTATTAAAAGCTAAAATCCACGGCAGTAGAACCGCCACTAAATAAAGTGATAATTGTAATTTATGCTTTGCAGCAGTTATGAACCGCTACAAACTGTTAGTGCACTTAGCGGCCGTAGTTTTAGTGCTTAATGATGACTCATAATTCTCTCGCTTTCTTCTCTAATTAATAATATAGTGATTGCATGTTACTAATTAGAGTTAATTCTAAATTAATAGATCTTGACGATTATAGGATTTATTAAGTTAGGATCAATAAGGAAATTTGGGAAATTAATCAGATTTGATTAAATTGTGCAATTGGGAATATAATTAGTATATGTTTTTGATACTGAGATCTTGGTTGTTAATTCTTATATTAGTTAATGCTTAGGAGAAAGCGATTGTAAACTCTTAGGTGAATTTCATATTAGTTAGAGATCTTTTACTAATAAACAACATCCATTTATGAACATTTAATTTGTGGAACCAATGCTTAGTAATCCTTGATCTAGGAAGAACTGTATGCATGGTATTGTTTTTATTTTGTATATTTTATTTTATTTGTAAAAACCACTAATCCCCCAATTTTACTTTATCCAAATAGAATGAATTGAATTGTTTGTACTTCTTTGAGAGATGACCTAGGTTAGCCCCCTTTACTACATTTTTGAGGCTTACTTAGTTTTATAAATTATTATTTGATTGCGCACAGAATTGCAACGTTTTGCTGTGTGTCCGTGATCATGATTTCTTGCTTTATTAAGAGGAATGAGTCCGCCCCCGGGATCGACGGTTTGCTAGTTTGCAATGTTAGTTCAATAATTAATAATCTTTGAAACTTCAAATAACACATAGATGGAAGATATAGAGAGCTAATATAGAAGTCTGAATGCAGTGAATTGTGGGACCTTTCTTGTTAAGTGTAGTATGTGTTTCTAGTTGTTAGCTCTGGTTCTACCATGAATTTGAAATGAAAATGAAATTAGAGTTCTGTTAATGTGAATACTTGATCAGATTCTGATTAGTTTAACTATATTTATTGGTTCTTCTGGGAATAGCATTTAAAGCATATTGAAAAGCCTAAAACAACAAATTAGCATGCAATAATTCACAACGAAAACAACAGTCATATAAAGGTTGGTAGATTGGCCAAGGCATCATCGTATGGATCACATTGTGTGTGAAAGAGAGCTAAGTTATTTTTCTTTAAAAAGTAAAAAAGTGGTGGCCTTCTTTAATTGGTGGCATAGTGGAAGAAATATTTATTATTCTCAAATTTCAATTTTTGGTTGTTATATTGTTCCATTACTATGGTCCCTAACAATGATACCAGAGTCATTAGTTGTTGCACCCTATCCGCGACAAAGGAGCAATCTGGTGTCAAAACTATAAAAACAAAATTTGAGAACGAGAAATTCAAAGGGAGTAATTTTTTCGCTTGAAAATCGAAGATCAAGACAATTCTCAAACTTCTCATCCCAAACTAGAAGAATTTGGCAATATTATTTTTCAAAATATGCATTGCTTTGTTGGACAAAGTTAAATTAAGCTAAACTTTGTTGGTGAGCTCCTTATTACATTTGCTGAGAATGCATGAGTAATATCACAACCCTTCGCACGTTTTCAAATATTAGAAATTATAGTAGATATAGTTAAATCTCAATTTAAATATTACAATTTTACAATTTTAAAAAGGTTAATCGATCTCGTTACTTTTAGTTGAATTAAACGATCTTATCATTTAAATCGTGTTATGCTTCCGATCTTAGTTACCACTGTGTAAGTTTATGTTATAGCATAAAAACCATCATTGCTATGATCTTAGTTCCAACTAAGGTCCTGTGAAATAATACTTCATACTTCAAAATAAAAAAAATTAAAAAAAAGGACCACATAGATATAAGCTTATTTGTTATGGTCATAGTTCTCAATTGTCATGGTCAGCAAGGCCTAATATGTAGGGACCCAACTTTCCCGTTTGTTTTCTTCATTTTATGTTGGATGCAGAGAATTTGACATTAGCAGATTGGCATTACATGATGCATAAGTCTCCCGTGAGACACACAAGTAAGTGGCAACGCTCCAAAATAGGTGTGGCCTGCCATAACCAATGGGTAAAATCTCTGAAATTTTTGGATATTAGTGAACGGTGAAAACGCACAACTATTGATAGGTTGTCTGGCTAGTGGTCCGTTGTACTGTTGCTTGGCTTGGGGCGCCTTGTCCTTTGTTCTGATGTCAGGTTTGGGGCTTTGTTTTTCAATAAAGCCGACATCTATTTAACGAAAAGGAGAAAAAGTTTCCAAGCAATCTTCATTAAAAAGGCTTCATTTAAGTGTTTGGCTTTATGGAAACCTTTCAATCTTGGGCAAGGTTTGGTGTTCTAAAAGTTGCTCCAAAAAAAAATTATAATCGGATTATTTGTTAAAAAATTAAAAAAAATAGCTCTCAATAATCCTGTTATATGAGCAATATTTAGTAAATATATTTTAAGTGTGTTCTTTATATTTAAAATTACTATAATAAAAGTAAACATGAAAACAAAATAATCATTAAGAACAAATGTTATATTAGTATTTTAACATTTAAATAACACAAGTCAACTCTGAAAAATTACTCATAAAAGCTCATAAGAGCATCTCCTGACTTTTAAAAGCGTATCTACCTTTTATTTACTAAACACAAAATATATATACTAACTTATGCTTTTTGAGAGCATGAACACTCTCTCAAAAAACTTTAACGATCCAAGCCTAAGACTTGGTTTGGTAATGTTGTGACTCTCTAAAAGTCGTTGAGCTCCCTGCACTCTTTAAAATTTGCTCTTGAAAAGTCATAATTATTGTTTGGTAAAATAATATAAAAATTACTACCAATAAGCATAAGTCACAAAAATAGTGTTTACTAAATATATCATTAAGTTGTTCTTAAAATATTAAATGATTATAAATGGACATAAATAATAAAATATCATTTCTTTTTTCATGAATTAATGCATGGTAAAATTGAATTTTTATTTGAGTTTAATGGTATTTGAATCTTTTTAAATTTTGGAGAATTAGAGTCAACTCTAAAAAACTTCTAATAAAAGATTCCAAGAACATTCTTAGTTCTAAAAAAAATCATGAGCAAAAGTTATTTAACTTTTTTATTTATTAATCACAAAAAAATTAACTTATACATTTTAGAGGAAAAAAAACCTCCTGAATAAGGGCAGAGTAACATTTAATATCAAAATGTGAGTATTGTATAAATGATATTAAAATGTGGTAATATTTTGTAAATCGTCAAAAGACAAGGTGATTTATCTAAAACTTTAGAAAAATATTTCACCCTATATCGCCATTAAAGGAGGCGATTTATCTTAAACGTAAAAGAAAAAACAAAACAAAACAAATCGCCAACATTTGCAACGAATTGTAGGAATTTTTTTATATAAAAAATGAAAATAAATTGCCATGCATTGAGGTGATTTATGTGACAAATTAAAAGAAACTTTACTCATTGCAAAAGCTAACAAAATTGAAAGCTGTCAAAGTAGTTCACAGAATTAATTTTCAAGGAACTGTGCCTCCGGAACACGCTGGCATCATGAAAGAGAAGTAGTGTAGGTGAGAGCAGTGTGAATAGAGATTCTTTGACTGTGTTGGAGCAACAATGTTCACGTTTGAACATTTTTTGATATTGTGGGAAGGCAACATTTTGCCTATAAATATGGTCTTCACTATTAGATCTTTTTATAAATCCATTAAAATAAATTAAAATATCGACACTCCCAGCATTCATCTTTTTAAATACTAGCACTAATGTAAGAGAGAAGAAGAGAAGAGAGAAATGATTCTCTGTGAAAATAGAGAAGCTAAGGAGAGAATGGTAGACGGTAAAGGAGAATAATGAACTTTTGGTACAAGTGTGAACAAGGTGAGACAGAAAGAAAAACATTTTTATAGCCAAAATTTTGTTCACAAGCATTGCATCCTACAGAATGATTGACGCTTCAAGCATTGCATTATCATTTCATGTAGCATTCACGAGCATCAATTGCATCCGCTCTGCCAAGCAATGCATGTGTTGCTTATTTTTTTTATTATTTGTCAAGGTAAATCGCCACTACTTCTGGGGATTTATGTACAAGATTTTCTTTTGTGCAAATCACCACTCATAGCGATTTATATAAAACATTTTTTTTAATTTTGTGTGCAAATCACTACTTCTTACAGCAATTTATGTGACGTTTTTTTTTATTACAAATCGCCTCTTTTTGTGGCGGTTTACGTCACAATTTTTTTTTTTTTGTACAAATCGCTTATTCTTTCAGCAATTTATTACGAGTTACCACATTTTAGTATATCATGAAAAAGGTACCACAATTTTGTATCCTCCCGTGTTTGACACAAATTTCAGCATACTTTTTAAGAGAAGAAACACCTCTTTAAAAAAAGAAAAAAACTTTATCCAAGAAAGCCTTAGTTTTACCAAGTACTACATTTATCAATAAAAGTAACCATGCAGCAAACATGGCTTGATTTATTAATTAACCAACTACACAAAAGAAACAAAGTCGTCAACACGATAAATACTAGTAGATAATACGAGAGTTAATAAATAAATATTAAATTAAGGTAACCTAACATTAAGCACATCTAGCTCAGATGGTAGAGCGCAAGGCTCCTAACCTTGCGGTCGTGGCTTCGAGCCCCACAAGCAACGTTTCACTCCAATTTTCTAGTGTAAATCTTAACTGTGAAGTGTCGTCATTTATATCCTGCAGCTATAAAGCTTACAAGAATACAGAAAGAAAAAATGATACCATTTGTAATCATGACTTCCTACTTCCTTCAGAAGGAATTTGGCAATATTCTTTGCTAAAAGAAGCATAGTTTTGTTGAACTAAGTTCATTCAATCAAAACTTTGTGGGTGACTGCCTTGTTACATTCACTGAAAATGACATCTACATATCATAAAATATGAGTACTCCCACAACTGTTCTCACAAAATACCTACCCCTCATTTTACCCATGTTGGCTTCTCATGAAACTTTTTCCAGCCCAAATGCACACCGTAACTAAACACAACACTTGTATTTTTTCTTGAGCCGTGCAAAGACAGGACGCTAGGACACGCCCAAATTACAAAAATGTTGCCTCATGAGCCGTGCAAAGACTACGTGTTGGCCTCAAATTTTTTTTTCCATGCAATTTCCTTCAGTAGGCAATCACGGTGGAACTGATACTGTATGTGGTTTAGTAAGGTATAAAGCTTTAAATTTTTTAATATCTATAAACAAATCCCACCAATGTAGTAGTTAGTACAATCTGCACAAATTTTTTTTGGATCACAGTATTCAACTCATTACCTACACATTATAGACTATATGTTGATGCAGTATGCTTAGGTATCTATCACTCATAGTTGCACATTTTCACATATTACACCGCAGTATGAAATGAAATGGAA
>QANU01038065.1:20054-47374 GCA_003254905.1 Nissolia schottii | reverse complement strand
GGTTAGCCCCCTTTACTACGTTTTTGGGGTTGATTTAGTGTTATAAATTATTATTTGATTGCGAACTGAAATTAACGACGTTTTGGTCTGTGTCACTCATAAACATCAACCATATAATATTACCTTGAACATAAACAAACCATACTACCATCTTTGCACAATTGAGCGGATCCATGAACGATTGCAAGTGAGCTAGAAAGCTTGGTTTTAAATTATGAAACCCTGAATCTGTAGTCAAGCAGCTCAGCGCACTCCTAGGCCGTTCAGCAACACCCTGACGAAATTCAGGTCCAGGTCTTGCAATTTTCCATGTTCTGCATGGTTTCGCATATACAATTTCAAGAGAGTTTCTTTTAACATCTATCATCACTTTTAACACATATAGAGAACATATATCTTCATACCCAACATCTTCATGAACATAAACAAAGGTAAATCCACAATTATATTATTTATATTATTATTATATTATTATATTTACTATTTATTAGGATTATTATAATATATTATATACATATATTCAAAAATATCCTTGCCAACCATGGTAGGGGATAAAGATGCCCCCTCGGTACAATTTTGATCATGTTTGATTGTGTTTTGTCGTTCGCAGTCCTGGTACTTCACGTACGGTTGTCCAAAAAATATTTCAGACCTACCATCGCGATCTACTAATTTTTCTTATTATTAGTTTGAGTCCGATGGAGGTATTTTGGGAATTATTATCTTATTAGTGTATTTTACGGTCACCTTGGGTATCCGGAAAAATTCCCGATTGGTCTGGAAATCGCCCTAAGTCTCGAGAAAATCTACGAGATCGCGAAACCCTAATTTTTACTACGATTCTCATGAGTTAAAGGTAATAATTTAATTTTCTCGCCTTTCTAATCAACCTATAATTATTTATTACGCTAAATATCCGTATAGCGAAAAAGCGGGATGTTACACCATGCAAGGGACCATTATGCATCATTAGAACAATTCAAACTTTTAAAACAACACAAAAATCTTAAAACAACCATAGAGCCCGAAAACTCTAGGGAAAGTTTCTCGTATCATTGAAACTTTTACCAAACAAAATACACTTCATAAAACTTTACTAGCATGACACTAGGAACACCAAAACAAGATTTACAGGCAAAATAACACATGAAAAACCTAGAGAACTTAGGGAATCTGAATATGTCCCTAGGACTTTTAGGGGGAGAAAAACATTTTTCCTTAGTGAAAACCTCATGAAAAACTTAAGGGAACTAGAGGAACTAAAAGCACATGCATGGATTTACATAAACAGTCTAAAAACCCATTTTTTTTCAGACAAACACAACCCAAAAGAACCCATTTCATGGAGAACAAAAAGAGGAGTTCATTTTATACAAAAAGAAGTAGACATGCAAGGAAAATCTACACCTTGTTTGAAAAGGAAAACCCACCCTTTTTTGTTTGGAAACCCAAATCTACAACTAGATTTAAAAAAACACATAGAAAGCCTATGAAACATTAACAACACCGAAATGTTTAAGGACTTGGATGAACATAAAATCTTCATTTTCTTGAAGGAAAAATCATGGAAAAATAGAATCTATCATTATTTAAACATGCATAGATATAGGAAGAACATAAGTGCTAGAAAACCCATAAAAAACCTTTTTTTTTTCTTACATGCATCACCCAAGAAACCCTATTTTCATGGAAAGCTAGAGGAAGAGAGTAAAATACATAGAAAATCAGGGGTAGGCAAAGAAAAACTGCACATAAGTCTCAAGAAAACCCACCTTTTTGCGAACAAACTAGATATTCTTGAAAGAGGTGGAAAAAGGCTTTATTTTATATGAAGAGGTGGTATGAGTTTTTGATGAATTTTTTATGGTCCTATTGGGAGGGGAGGTCAGGGTTTAGTGAGGGAGAGGGAGAGGGAGGGGCTGAGTTTCTTCCTTTATGTTTGAAGAGAGGATGAAGGGAATTTTTTGGCTAAATTTTTTTTCAAAAAGAGACATGGAATGGGCGAGTCTTGCATTTGGAAGAGAGTTTTTTAGGGAAAAACAAGGAGGGGGACACAACTCATTATGGGGTTGGTGGGGGTATTAATGCAATTAGTTGAGGGAAAATATCTTTAATTTGGTCAGTGCGCGATGTAACATCCCGAGTTCCCGTGTGCAGAAAGCTCGTTAATTTCGCCACCGAGAACGGCCTAGAAACACTGACAAATCAAGGGTGGAAGAATTAAACCTCCGAAAACCCTAGGGATTTAGGGAAACGAGTTAGGTTTAGTTGCCCGTAAATTTTCGCAATCACCGAGCGAGTTTCGACTCGAACGGAGATTGTGTCGGATACCGGAAAATGCCCGTGGAATTTCTTGCCTCAGTAAGGAAGTCCAAGATCCCTGGAAAAACGATCCCGAAGTAAGGGAATAAATTAATGGATCACAACGGTACGTCTGGAATATTTTTAGGGCAACCAGGTATGGGACATTTCGGACAAAACGCGATCGAATGAAAACGGAGCCAGACAAGGTAAGGTCAAGCTTCTGAAGGAAGTAAATAATAAATAATAATAATAATATAATAATAATAATAAATGAAGCAATGCTTCAGAAACAAAGAAAAAGGAAAGAAAAGAAAAGGAAAAAAGAAAAGAAAAGGGGTATTGTGCGTGGTTATAAATAACCACGTAACTTTCAGAAAATATACGTTAATTTCGATCCATTTCACAAACACCGGTCCCATTCTGACACATCTAGGTTTCTTGCCGGAGTCCCAAAAAAATCGCCGGAGCACGCCATCGTGAAGAGAAAATTCTTCACTTTAAACCTACCGATTCGGAATCTCCATCGGAGGTGGGTAACTCTAAGCCCACCGTCTATGTGGTTAGATTTTTAACTGTATATTTGTTATTCTGTATATCTGACTGTAAAAATGTTAAGTAGTATTTTGGGGAAGTACTGGGTGAAAAGGGTTTTGGGAAATTTTGATGAATGAAATGCATAACTGTACTGATTGGAACCCTAGGAACAGTAGGTTTCTGTGAAAAATTGAGAACTGAAGTCTCGGGGAAGCGATTTTATAGCTTTCATTCGAATGGATGAGGATTTCAGTCCAATGAAAGCCATTTCGAGCTTTCAATCGATTGAATTCTCATTCTGTCGAATGAAAGAAATTTCAGAATTTTATTCGATTGAATTCCCAAAGTATTCGAAGGAAAGCTTGTTGAGGATTTCAATCGAATGAAACCCCATTTTAGTCGAATGAAAGCATCAGTAGGGATTTCATTCGAATGCAACCCTAGGCATTTGAATGAAACCTGAAAGACTTGAGACTTTAGTGGTTCCAAGGGATCCAATGAGTAAGGATAAGTCCATTATTGTGTATCAAAGCATGCATCATGAGGAACGAGTTGTGCATAACTGTTAGGGCAACCCTAGAAAATTAGAGGTCAATCGCCTAATGTCTAAAGATCATAATGGAACGTAGGGAACAAGTATGTAGTTATATGCTAGGAAGCCCTCTCTTGGCAAAGTCTTACAGACACGCCCCTCACCAGTCCCCAAAAGAGTGGATTGGTCGATGTGTTACCTCGCCAGTCCCAAAAGGGTGGATTGGTTAACAAGTCAATCCCAAAAGAGTAGATTGGTTCGCGAAGGTTAATGACACAAGGAAGGTAAGGATGGAAAAAAGGTGGTATGAAAGTAAGAGCACTAACCAGGGCAAGCCGGTATGCGTAAGGAGAAAAAGCGCTAACCCGGGCAAGCCGGTATGCGTAAGAGGTTCCCATATGTCCCCCATGCACTGTATAGCTATGTATGTATGAATGGATGAATATATGTGTGTTGTCAGTGTGTGTATATATATATATATATATATATGCAGATAAGTAGATATGTATAGTTGTTTCTGCAATGTGTATCATCAAGGGAACGACCCGAGATGACTAGTATGTTTATGACAGTAACGTAAAGTAAATGAGCACGAAGCCTAAGCAATAACAATACTAGTAGCCTGATCACTTAGTAACTTAGATAAAGCTGCTTAGGACATAGGTTAAAGATAATTAACTAGTAGGGGTTTAGTATGCATGACACTTAGAGGTCTTACCTGAGCGGCCTAGAGTATGCCCGAGTAACTGAACCGTAAAGGCCCCGTCAGGTTCCCACTAAGAACGTAAGTGTTCTTACCCCCACTCGTGTATGGATCCAGATTGCAGTGATGGCCTCCCCACCTGCAAAGGATGTATGGTTGTTCACCCCGCACGCACCAGCGCAACTACTGCACGGATACCCTCCTTGAGACGTGTACCTTCGCGCCAGCCCGCATGCCCGACGAGCCTGATAGACCCCCCAGGCGGAGACTCAGAGGCCCAGGGTCCTCTCCGATCGATGCATCCCATTTGGATAGACGAGCGCCCGGGGAGCAGCAGCCGAGATCCCATCCACCTCAACAGTGAGGAGGAGGTGCCCTCATCCGAGCCGGAGCCGGAGACCGAGCCGGTTACAAACCCTGGTGCATCCACTCCCCCAGTACGAGGTCAAGGCTAACGGACAACCGCCATAAAGGGGGTGCTTCCCGTCTTAACGCGCTGGTTTGTTCAGCGAGACTTCACGGCGGTGACGGACTTGTCTAATGAGGAGAAGGAGGACCCAGCAGAGTGGGAGGAGGACAACGAGTAGGAGATAGGACCCCGATAGCAGTTGTAGACGTAGGGTTGTACCGTACACGAAGTGAGTAGTACCACTCGTGTGCGTAGACTTTTCTTTAGACGTTGTATATGTATTTCATCTAGCTTTTATGTATGTGTAATATTAAAACCCAGGTATTTGTAATATATCAGTATGTTGTATATATTCGGGCCCCTATGTGTACGTTTTGCCACCGGATCTCCCTATTACAGGTACTTATTTGCACTTCTTTTATCTTTTGATTATGCCGTTACACGATGTACTATCCGCATGGCTCTTTACTTTCTATGTATTCGTACTTGCAAAAGAAATTTCAAAATGGCCCGTATTTTTTGTAACCCTAATTTGAGCAAGTAACCTAGAACAGTAGTAGTTCACAGCACCAGAGTTCAACTACCTAGCCAGGGAAGCCTATGACTTAAGCGTAGGCCAACTAGCTAGGGTGTTGCACGCGATGCGTCGTGCGGAAAAAAAATTAAAAGATGACCGATATATTGATTTTTATCATACTGGAACCAAAACAAATAATTATTCTAAAAACACTACGGGAGTGGGTCCTCATAGGTCTCTAGTCTCTGGGGGGGACCTCAAATAGAGACAGAGTGGACCCCTAGGTCAGTGGACTCGATACTAATTTTTAAACCATAACTCCAATCGACAAACCATCAGAAGTTTTAAAATCGGCATGACTAAGGAAATAATATTATTTAACTAACATATTATGAATGTATGGTTCAATATTATGTTTAATTAATAGTTAAATATCATATACTATACAGTAGATAATACTATGTTTACGTTAGTGAAAAACGAGGCGTTACATACTAGCACGTGAATAATATCATAAAGCATACAAAAGCAAATATCACTCGATTGAATAGCAGCGCATGGCATAAACCTTCGACGCACCGAGAACTTTACTCACTTGGAATGACTGAAAATTGCAAAGCAATAGCACCAGAAGTTCCAAGAGGCATGGCGTTCGCACCTGTATTAGCTAATAGACCACTACCATGAGAACTCATAAACTAGAAGAAAGTTTATTCTATAGGGCATCGTTGCGGCGAATCAACTCCGCTACAATGGTCTAACACTATTGCAACAGAGGCGTTGAGACCCATTATCCCTAAAGCCACCCTAAATGACTAGGGAACTTACCCTACGTGGAGGAACTACGCCCCCACAACTATATAGGGGGATTCTATATATAGGGGAGCCAACCCCTCCTTCTAAGAATTCTAAGAGATGTGAGACTTCTTTGCCGCACTGCTACAGTTATCAGGGCTATCTGCACCACCACAACTGTCTTTAATCGTTGTGGCAGTGTCCTAAGGATGGAGGTCATCACAAAATCTCACACTTGGGCCATTTAGTGTATAGCTTTTTATCATGAAGTAGATTTAACACAATCCAAAGTTGTTTAGCACGCTCATCTTTAGTCCTCGAATAAATGAGAACATCATCTTTGCAGACTACCACAATTTGTCAAGGTAAGTTCTAAAAGATCCTATTCATGTATTCCATAAATATTGTAGGGGAATTTGTTAATTCTAATGACATAACCGTAAACTTATAATGATTGTACCTGGTTCTAAACGTTCTCTTAAGGATATCTTCTTCCTTAACTCTAATTTGATGATAATCAAACCTCAAATCAATCTTAAAAAACGCAATTGCTGATCCATTAGATCATCAATTCTAGGCATTGGGTTCTTGTTCTTGATAGTAACTTTATTCAACTACCAATAATCGATGAATAGCCTCACAATTAGGCATCCCTAATAACTCCCTAGATTTTTCCAATAAACATTTTTAAGGTAATAATCAAGAAATACACATTTTTCAATAAACATTTTTCTCTCTTTTTTAAAAATAATTATAGGTTTAAAATTAAACTAATACATTTTCTAATATCAAACGAAATAACGAAACGAAGTTTACATTAAAACTCCTGTAAAGTATATACGCTTAAGAAAAACCAAGCGAACGCACAACCAATAAAAAGAAAAGATAATGTGACCAAAGAATCTACTATGTTTGATGTGCGATTTGATTGTATTGGTTAACGAATTCCCTACTCCTACTCTTTTGGATCATTGATACTTTCTAACATCCAACTTAGAACATTTCCTCCTCTCACGCATGGCACTCACCTACAGTTTCCTCCACAAACACCTCCCAAACCTATCAAAAAAAAAACTCTCCTTCCTCAATAACTCGCACCCTATCTATGGCACCGTCTTCGAAGTCACGGATCAACAAGAAGCCACCATCAACATCTTACGCGTCAACCCTGACAACACTAGTCTTCATTGCACTATGTGTCTTCGGTGTGTGGATGCTAACCTCCAACTCCGTGGTCACACCTAAAACACGCGGCAACGGTAACGTCACCACTCGCACGACCACTGATATTTCCGAAGCAACCAATGACTTTTCTTCCGTTGAGGATACCACTGAGTCCAACACCAAAAGCTCGTTGGAGTCGCTTGAAACCAATAACAACAACTACAAAAATGCCGAGGAATCAACTGAAGCAATCGCCAACGACGCCTCAGAGGATTCATCTGAAACCACCGCCAAAAGCCAAGAACAAAAGGACGCAGCTGCCTACGGAGATAATCCCGGTCATCTTCCTGATGACGCCATCAAGAGTGACGCCAACGCCAACGCTAACATTGGCAGGGACCGACAAAGACAAGAGAGCGCTCAAATATCATCATCGGAGGAAAGCTCGTTGCCTCAAAATAAGCAATCATCCACCACAAACGAACAAGGTTCATATAACGATCAGAAGATCCCCGACTCTGAAGGAAGCCAGAAGGACGGTGAAGAGAACGTTGGGGCTCAAGACGAGAGCTCAAATGCAGAGGCGAAACAAAGCGCGGAATCTTCGAATTCAAATGTTGGCAGGGAACGAGACGTTCAAATCTTTGACGCTCACGAAGACAAGGATGGGATCATAGAAAACGAGACGAATCAAGAGCGAAAAGCTAACCCAAAGCCCAAAGAAGAGAAGAATAGGAGGAAATCAAGTAAATCTTCCAAGAAAGAGGAGAAAAAGTTGTGGCCAACACAAGCCGACGAGTCTCAGGGTGAAAGTGAGAGGCAAAACAACGAATCAAGTGGTGCCGAGGAATCACAAGATTTGGAGTGGAGCCTCTGCAACGTCACGGCCGGAACGGATTTCATACCGTGTTTGGATAATGAGAAATATCTAAGATATTCGCACAGGAAACACTACGAACACAGGGAAAGGCATTGCCCTGAGGATGCACCTACTTGCTTGGTGCCACTTCCCAAAGGCTATAAGACACCCGTCCAGTGGCCTGGTAGCAGAGATAAGGTGATGGCCATGTGCTCCACTGAAACATCTGGATTTTTTACTTATTTATGGGGACAAAAGGGTTATATTCCTATGGTATGGTGTATGAAAAAATATTAGGGATGTATGGGTACTTTTTTTGAAATCGCCACTTACTTTGCCGATTTTAGAGATTCAAAAATATATTATTTTTTTTGTCTAAAATTATCATAGTGTGTGACGATTTCAGATTTTTCAAAACTTTTTTCTTTCCCTCACTCTGAAATCGCCCAGCTCCACCCCAATTTTAGATTGCTTTTTTTTTTTCTTTTCCAAATAATCCTGAAATCGCCACCGTGCCCCCATACTTTCGTAAATTCTTCCCACGGCCCATAATTTGAGAATTTGCCACTTCAAAACTCACCCATATGTATAAACCCCGAAACATCTAAAACATTAATTAAATCCCTTTTTGCATCTTGAAAATTGAAATGAGAGCTAGACTTCGTGATTAATCTCGCACATTAATTGAGGTCAACGATTAAAGTGCTAGATTCGTGTATGATGATGAGCTTTTCAAAATCAAGATATATTTAAAAGTGTGTTATGTGTATTTCAACAGATTTCTTAGCTCATTCACCAAAAAAATAAAAATATTTCAACAGATATGGTATCACAATGTTCCGCACACAAAGTTGGCAGAGGTGAAGGGACACCAGAATTGGGTGAAGTTGACGGGTGAGTTCTTGACATTCCCTGGTGGAGGCACCCAATTCATTCATGGAGCTCTCCACTACATTGATTTTCTTCAGCAGGTAATGATGCGTTTTTCTTAACTAGGCCAAATTTTTAATATGCATTAGTCAGTATTTAATACTTTACCTGGAGGTAATACTATAGCTTTCATATGGTGTATCTTAACTTGTATCATGATATAATGTAGCAAGTATTAAAAGATATTTTAAGATATATATATATACACTCACAAATAAATAAATATATGCATATATATATATATATATATATATATATATATTTAAAATATCACTATAATACACACACATATAATCTAATAAAGGGGATTTAAAGGAATAATTTTTTCCATTTTTTATTCCATTTTTAACCCTTTTAAATAATTTAGTTTACCTTTTGTTTGTAATCAACCAAAATTGTTATTACCTTCTTACAAACCTTTTAGATTGGCAGACACAAAGTGCTTGCAATCTTGCTGGTATATATAATATCACTATAATATATAAATATACATTATAATTTTGAAAAAAAAAAAAAAAAAACCATACCGATACATCGTAGCAAATATAAAAGCGTCATAGAATGATGATGATGATGATTTTATAAGAATTGGCAAATACGAATTGGCATTTGGTTTAGTTATGGCACCACCACAGCATAAAATAAATGAACATAAAAATTGTTATAAAGAAAAGAATTAAAATTTAATCTATAATTTTAATAAGAATGATACATATGATATATCTCTATACTAAAAATAATATTGGTAAATTTACTCATGTTGAAATAATAACATTAATTGCAAATTTAGGATACCTATCATATGCGTTATATATAATATTGATAATATTAGAGATATTTGCTCATGTTCAGATATTGACACTGATTGTATTAAAATTGCAAATTTAAGGTACATAACATAAGATATGCAACACATATATTAACATTAAAACTATGGGTTTCACTCATTTAATTAAGATTCACACAATTCACATAATATGAATTTTGTGTGATATAAATTTCTTGTTAATTTCATGGTGAGTTTAAGATGCCTCTTGTGATTGATGGACAAAGTGATCGACAATTAATGCAGGCTGAACCTAGTATTGCATGGGGGAAGCACACCAGGGTAATTTTGGACGTTGGGTGTGGGGTGGGTAGTTTTGGAGGTTACCTATTTGAACGAGATGTTATTGCTATGTCTCTTGCACCCAAAGATGAGCACGAGGCACAAGTGCAATTTGCCCTTGAGAGAGGGATACCAGCCATCTCTGCTGTCATGGGTACTCAAAGGCTGCAATTCCCTAGTCGCGTCTTCGATCTTGTACATTGTGCACGATGCCGTGTACCTTGGCATGAAGATGGTTTGTCTCACTTTACACTCTTGATATTTTAAAATTGGATTAAATGTGTTTTTATTACCTTTAAAAATATTAAACTTTGCATAATTAGTCACTTCACTTTTTTTTTTTCTTAGTTTGGGACAAACGCTTTCTAAACATAACCAAATCAGTCATCAACATTTACTTTTTGTCTGTTAAGTGGTAATCTCACCTGACAATTGTGACGTCAGTTGTGGATTACATCATCACAAGTACTCTTCATCTTTGTTTTTTTGAGTCTGCACTTAACAGAAAAAGTTAACGTCAATGAACAATTGTGATAACATTCAAAAAATGAAATTTTTTTCGTAAGAGATTAAAATTGAAAAGTGTTATATTTAGAGGGACTAAAAATATATCCCTCTAAAATTTATCATTTTATATCAATTTTCATTACTGCTTCATTTTTTCATTTATCATATTTAATGAGAAACATGTAAATTTATTATAGGTGGCTTATTGCTTTTGGAATTGAATCGAGTTTTGCGACCTGGGGGTTATTTTGTCTGGTCTGCTACTCCTGTGTACCAGACACTCGAAGAAGATGTTGAGATATGGAAGCGTAGGATGACATATCCTATCTTTGTCGTTCAATAAATTGCTCAACCATTTTTTTTAGGGACTTACAAGCCGTAATTTTCTTATAGAAATGACCTCGTTAACCAAAGCCATGTGTTGGGAGCTCGTGACCATTAAAAAAGATGCATTGAATGAAGTTGGTGCTGCCTTCTACCGAAAACCCATTTCCAACGAATGCTACGAGCAAAGGGAGCAAAATGAACCTCCGATGTGCAAGGATGATGACGATCCAAATGCTGCTTGGTAAATCTCTATTATTTTCAACATCTATGCGCATGGACAGATGTGAAATTATTATAAAAAAAATATATGAACAAATATGTCATAATGCAGGTATGTACCACTACAGGCGTGCATCCACAAGTTGCATGTTGACAAAACCAAGAGAGGAGCCAGATGGCCTGAAGTTTGGCCTAGTAGACTGCATAAAGCCCCATATTGGTTAAACAACTCGCAGGTGGGGATCGATAAAAAACCAGTTTCTCAAGAATTTGTATCTGATGATGGACGTTGGAAAAATGTTGTGGACGAGCTTAGCAAAATTGGTGTGAGTTGGTCTAATGTGAGAAATGTCATGGACATGCGAGCGGTCTATGGGGGGTAGGGTACATATTCATTTAACTTTAGACTATAACCACACGTTTTTATTTGTATGCCATACTTTGTCTTAATATTAATGATGGCATGTTCATCGATGTTACGCCACGTGTGCGCAGATTTGCAGCAGCTTTGAAGGATATTCAAGCTTGGGTATTCAATGTGGTGAACGTTGATTCTCTGGACACGCTTCCCATCATCTATGAACGGGGTCTTATCGGAATATACCACGACTGGTGTGAATCCTTCAGTACCTATCCACGAACTTATGATCTTCTACACGCAGATCACCTTTTCTCAAAACTGAAGAATAGGTATCCGTGGAAGTGGTGGTAAATTTTCAAACTTTTATTTGCCTACATTACAAAAATTTCACCACGTTGATTTGGCTGTGTTTTTTTTTTTTTTTTCCTTAGGTGTAAACTTGTTCCTGTTATAGCAGAGGTTGATAGAATAGTTAGACCAGGAGGTTACTTAATTGTCCGTGACGAACCCAATTCCATTAGCGAAGTCGAAAATTTGTTGAAATGCTTACACTGGGAAATAACATTGTCCAAAGACCAAGAAGGGGTGCTCTTTGCAAAGAAAGGAAAATGGAGACCTAACACTTTCGTACAAATTTTTTGATAATGGAGACCACAATTGTTGTTCAATTTAACACAGTTGTTTTCAGAAGGTCTTCGCATTGGCAATGACATGGGGCTAGGTATGCCATCGGCCTTTAATGCAAAAATAGTTGTCCAAAAAATGCCACACTATTTTGTTGATGTCTGTCATTCACCTACTACCAAAAAAGAGGCGATGTAATACAGAAACTTATAGATTTAGATTTGTATTTGTCAGTATAAATTATAAAATGAGACGTGGTACATGCATCGGGCCACGTATCAAGAGTCTCCTTAAAGGCTTTCTAAATGTGGCATGAATTGAAATCCTCTGTCTAAGGGAATTGATACCAAAATTCAATGAAATATTTCTATCTCGTCCATAAGAGCAGAGCATAATGTCTAACGCTAAACGCTTTTTGATTTTTTTTAGTTACACAACACTTCACCAAACCCAAAATTTGGAGGGGTGAAGGGGCCTAAGCTAGCATATGCTACAACATGTAACTAGTTTATGCTTAAGTCATAAGCAATGCTTACTAGGTTGTTAACTACATTGAGAATACCTTTAGTCCTTTATTACTTTTGAAAATACTCATTACATAAAATAGGGATCAATTTAAAACTTTTTTCTTTCATTGTTTAAAGCATAATTAAAGTATGAGCCACGTGTAGAGTAGAACTTGTAGTACAAGCGATAGAGCCTTGGGGTTTAACGGTTCTAGAACAAATAATATAGCAATCAAAGCAAATTAAACAAGCAATTAACAAGGTAGTGCATCACATGTGGTCCATCAACAACATCATTGATATATTACATAAGTCATATAATAGTCATTACACATATATCGTCATATAGCTTACAATCCAAATACATAAACCTAAGGGCTAATGGGACATTACTCATTTAGCCCAAACAAAAGTACTTCACAGTAGGCCTTCTTTGATACGCTGATGCTTCAAGGGGTAGTTCTTCAATGCTCCTCTTGATCCTCCTCTGGGTCTTCATCCTCTTCTTCTGCTGCCTCCTCTTCCTCCTCCTCCTCCTCCTCCTCCCTTGAGTCCTCTTCCATGGGGTCCATTTTATTCTCGTATTCTTTTTTTCCTCAGGGAAGTTGTGGACCGGTGAGTTGTCTTCCTCTTCTGATTCCTCGTCTAACTCTGGGATGGTGATCAGGCCTTGTCGACTTATGGGAGGTCCTGCTTCATTATCATGGGTTCGGGGAGCAATTTGTCGACGGATCGGGCGAGGGACACGCTTTCTGGGTCTACGTTTGCTGTAGCGAGGTAGGTACTCAGTGTAATATCCCAATTTTTCCCCTTACAAAGATTTCACATAATAAATAGATATATAAGTAATATGATTGGATTACGGTTTCAAATCCCAATCTTATCCCTTATAAGCACCAAATAAGGCAATAGTTCGCAATTTCACAAAAATTCGCAGACACCAGATTTATCGCCTTTCGCCACCGGGAATTAATCATACATCAAAGGTACCTGTAAAGAACACTTGTATAAAAATAAATTTACAAATACCTTGGATGAACCTAAAACTCCTCCCTAGAACCATTAAGAGATCATGACGATGGCCCCGGGATATTTTTCGGACATCCGTATGCGAAGCACCCTGACAACGTACGACCAAAAACGATCAAACCGGACTAGAAAGTAGGCCCCATGGCCAAGGCAATCTGCCCTCTCTCTCACAGTTTCTCTCTCCTCATGTGGACCAAGTATTTGATCAAAAAGTCAAATATGACTAAGCATAATTATCCAAATCCTATTTTCTTTTTCCTTTTTTCTTTTTGATAAAATTATATGGCCAAGAATGGCCCAAGGCCATGGCTCTTCATTTTCTCACTTTCTCATTTCCTAGTCTCTGCTCAAATTCGTTCCATTCAGAAACCTTGTCGTTACGCTGCCAGAAATCGGAAAACTAGCCATGAAAGCTACACACTCTTGGAAACCTTGCCTCACCTTCCTAACCATCCACAAGAATCTAAGGAAGTGGGTAAACCTAGCTTGCTCACCACCTTGGTGACTTCTATGTGATTGTGTGTGATTATGTGCAACTATCCTGTGTTATGTAATATATGCTAGGGTAATAATGTATGGATGATTGAGGGTAATCTGACCACCCACTGTCTATGAGGCTTGTTAGGATGTTTCATAGGTGATTATGACTGTATATATGTTGTTGATTGTTTGTCTGAAACTACTAGTGTTATCTGTGACTCTGTCAGGATTTAGGTATACCTAAGCTTGGAATAGGAATATAACACGTTTTGGATAGGAAATGCATGCTAGGATTTTTATCATGAAAAACTAATATTATTTTTGGAATCTACACAAAAAATTGAGTGGTGATGTTAAGTTTGGTGATTTTGGAGGCCCCGACGAATTTCTCGAAAAAATGAGATTTTTGGGCTCACAAGGGCAAAATGGAAATTTTGGGAAAATAGACTGAAAATCTGGGTTTTTTTCATGAAAAATGGGTTTAGAGATATTAAAAACCTTTTGGTCAAGCCTTGAGGCCTTCGGGTTTTTGAGAACTAAAATTCCAAAGAAAATCAGGTTTTACAGGTCAAAAACAGTACTTTTGGGAAAAGGGAAAAACAGTAATTTTGAGATTTTGGGTTCAAAATCTGGGTTTATAAGTATGAAAAATGAGCTTAGGGCTATCCAAAACTTTGGGGTGAGGTCTTGGACCAGTTCCAATTTGTGATAACTAAATTCTGATGGAAAGCAGCGGGCGTTTTTAGAAAAGCACTGATACATCGCAGTTTCAAGTCATGATCGTTGTTATACTCTATTTGCTATATTTTATTATGATGCATCATGAGGTAATGGGTTGTCATTAGAGTGTTAGGACAACCTTAGATAACTAGATAGATGATCACATAAAACAAGGAAAGTGCATAATTGAACATAGGGAACCAGTGATGGTCTAAGAAGGTTCTAGCCACAAATGGTCTGGTGTAGCTTAAAACAAGTACATAGGTATATGATAGGAATTTCCTCTCTTGGAAAATCCAATGGAAAAGCCCCTCGCCAGTTCAGCAAGATGGATTGGTTATGAATGCAGGCACATGTCTAACCAAGATAACACAGGCACAGGCCTGACCATGAAGGCATAGGCCTTACCACGTTGAATACAGGCATAGGCCTAACTTAATAATGGGCCCATAGAATAAAGGAACAAATTTATGCGAGGTCTAGTCATAGGGTCGACCCATGAGTCCACGCCTGATCGAGTCACAGGGTCGATCCCTCGCCATCCCCCCAGTTGGGTGGTTGTGCCTATCGTTGCTCGATGTCTTCCTCTTATGAGCTTTACGTGGCTAGCTACTACACTGGTCAAAGCACTACCGGGTCGTCAACGATAGGGAACGCAAGTAGGTTGTATTCGACGGCCACGACTACAAAGGTGGAAGGACTATGTAACAAGAAGGACTCAGCCACAGGGCACATAAGAGAACCCCAGATCCCCCTCATGCACGAGATGTATGTATGGATGTATGCATGTATGTATGTAAGTAAGTATGTAAGTATGTATATGCATGTATGAGTTGGGCCTTGTCGAGTGAAACATCATCACAAGACTGCCACACCAAGTACAAGTTAAGTGTGTGCGTGATCATAGGACACGATACCCAAACAGTCAAGACTAGCAAGCTCGAGAACATATAATTAGGAAAGCAAGATTAGATTGCCTAATCACCTAGTAAAGTAGATAAAGCTGCTCAGGACTAGTATGGCTGATAATAATCAATAGGGATTTTAGTATACATGTACACATAGAAATTCCCTAAGCGGCCTGGAGTATAACCGAAGAAAATGTGATGCCCTAGTGTTCAAGGTTTTCCCACTGAGAACGCGTCATTCTCACCCCCACTTGTTTATGACTCCAGGAACTTACAACGGGACTTACGACGAGGAGTCTGTCGAGCCGCAAGAGGAGCCGTGAAGGGTTGTGACATGAGGTGGACACCCCAGGAGCACGGGTTAAGCAAGAGTTTTGCAGGGGCTAAGTGAGAAGTGTACCAGTTAGCCCTTATGTATTTTGATAGACTTGACATTTGTATACTACTTATTGTAATACCTATGTGAATTCGTGTAAATATATGTGATGGACCACATGCTTGCTTATCTATCTGTTGTTTGATACGTGATTGATAACTATTAAGCCTAAAGGCTTTATCACTGGTATTAGATGTTCTATCCAACACACGACTCATATCTTATGAAATAAATTATGTAAAGAAAAATATTAAAATCGGTCCATATTTTCATGAGTAAGTATTTTGAAGAATAATGACGGACTACAAGTATTCCCACCAAGTAATAAATAACCTAGTGAGCATTGCATATGACTTAAGCATAAGCAATTAGCTAGGGTGTTTCACTTAGGAGTTAGGGAGTTTGGGGTCTACCTCAACATCCTTGTCGTAAGGTGCGGGTTCTTCTTCGTTGACGGGAGTGGGTATGAAAGGCTGCATATTAGGGCCCATGAACAGACCTGAGGAAGTTGCAAGGACTGGTAGAGGAGCATCCCAAGCAATAGCTGGCAGATAAGAGTATGCCTCCATGATGACCCCGGTGATGGGGTCAATCCATAGGCTCTCACCCAGTACCTTCTTCCTGCTGCTTGGTAGAGTGTCCATCGTAGGTTCCTAAAGTCATAAACAAATGGGGATGAGAACGTTGGGTTCTTCGTGGGAAACCTTAAGCGTAGGGTTACTCTTTGTTACTTCAAATATGATCCAGGCTGCTCAGGAGTACTCTAAGTGTCATGATAACCAAAGCTACCTATTTATTTATTCTTGCTAATCCTGAGCAGCTTTATCTATGTTACTAGGTGACTGGGGGTTCTTCTAATCTTTGCCTAGTTATTAGGGAAATATATTTGCGCCATTATTTATGGACACCATATTACATAGGCGTATTTTAAACATAGCTTATAAGGGCGGTCTATCGCCTTATACATAGCACGTACATAGATCATAAACTTATGCATGAGGGAATAGGAGTTTCTCTTATATGCCTTGGGCAGTGTCCTTCTTGTTACATTGTGTCCTTCTTCCTTTGTATACTATGGAATGGTCGTCCCCGTTCGGTTACAACCTTCTTCTGTTTCCGTATTGATGACAATCAAGCAGCGTTGTTACCTGAGTGGTAGCAAACCACGGATGTATTTAGCATATTTCATTGACCATCAATAGGGAATAACCATCGTACGTGTAGGATGGCAAGGGGCCTTCCCTTATCGACGCGACCAGGAGTGGACTCGTACTTTTTTAACATTTCTTTGGGACTTTTCGTGACATCACATCTTTGTATACTCATCTTTTCATTTTAACTTTGATATGAGATCAGGTCTAAGCTTGCGTTTAGATCATTAACCAATCCATCTTGTTGGACTGGCGGGGCTTGTCCGTGGACGTGCCAAGAGAGGGGATTTCCCTATTCATATAATTGAGTATATATCTTTTAGGTATTCCGAGTCCATTGGGGCTGGCACCTTGTCAAGATCTTTATTTGTTCCCTATATTCAATTATGATCCTTTCTTAGTTATGTGATTACCTATCTAGTTATCTAAGATTATCCTATCAATCTGATGACAACCTATTTCCTCATGGATGCATAAATATGTAACACATATACAATTAATCACATATAACTTATTTGCATATAGTGTAGTGACATAAGGCTTGTTGCGATATTTGTACACTCGTGGAATTCTTCAGTCGCTTAGTGGCCTGCCCATTATCGCTCAGCGGCCTCCTCAAGGTCACTCAGCGGCCACTAGAAACGTTCAGACCACTTAGTGGACCCCGATCGACGTTGTTCAGCGGACTGACGTGAATTTTGTGAACAACCTTGCTCTTTTGATCTTTTCTCCTATTTCTCAAACCTTTTCCTCAAACCTTTCCTTAAGTCCATCAAAACCTAGCCTTCACTCCTTTTGAAAACACCATCAAAATCATTATTTTCATATTAAAAACCTTATTCACCCTTAGGTACAAATATATCCCAATCAAGTCACAGATACACACTAGCAGTTTTCCAAACAAAATAAAACAATATTAACAACATACACATAACAATATTCATACATAAATCACTAAGGTAGTGATCTTGCTAAGGTTACCCACTTGTAGAAAAGTTTACAAGTTGATGGAGAAAGCTTTGCGTAGAAGTCCCAGAAAGCCTTGGTGTTTCCAATGCTCGCTTGACATGCTACAAAAATTATTCTAATGTATGTGAGCTATGATTTTCTTAGGAAAGACAAAGGAGAATTTGAGAGAAAAAAAGTGGTGAGGGCCACGATTTTTTGGAAAGAAAACTATGAGGAACAATTGTAGTGAAGCCATGTAGTGAAGTTTGGTTTATCTGCTTCGTGAAAGTAACGAACGAGTATGTGATATGTAACACCCCTAGTTAGCTAGCTTATGCTTAAGTCATAAGCAATGATTCCTAGGTTGTTAACCACTTTGGTGCAAATACCTTTAGTCCTTTATTAACTCTGAAAATACTCATTACGTAAAATATGGACCAATTTAAAACTTTTTCCCTCCATTGTTTAACTCATAAAGTATGAGCCTCGTGTATGATAGACTTTATAGTATAGAGCCTTGGGGCTTAACGGTTCTTGCACAATCAATACAACAATCAAAGTAGGTTTAACAAGTAATTAATAAGGTAGGGCACCACCTGTGGTCCATCAACAACATCATTGATATATTACATTAATCATATAATAGTCATTACATATAGCGTCATTTAGATTACAAACCAAATACATAAATGTAAGGGCTAATAGGATACTACTCATTTAGCCCATACAAAAGTATTTCACGGTAGGCCTGCTAAACACGTTGTTGCTGCGAGTGATGGTCATTCAACGATTTTCTGGATCCTCCTCTACGTCTCCAGCCTCTTCCTTCGCTTCCTCCTCCTCTGGGTCGTCTTCCATGGGGTCCTCTTCCTCCACGTCCTCTTCTTCTTCCTCAGGGGAGTTGTGGACAAGTGAGTTATCATCTTCCTCTGATTCCCAGTGAACTCTGGGATGGGGAATAGCCCTTATAGGCTCATGGAAGGTCCCGGTTCACCGTCATGCATCCGAGGAGCCAATTGTCATCAAATCAGAGGAGTAACCCACTTTCTAGGCCCCCGTTTAATATGTCAAGGTAGGTACTCTAGAATTATGGAGTTTAGGTCTACCTCGACTTCCTTTTTGTAAGGTGCAGATTCCTCTATGTTGTCAGAGACGGGTGCAGAAGGCTGCATATCAAGACCCATGGACAGACCTGAGGAAAGTGCTAGAACTGGTAGAGGGGCATCTAAAGCATCAGCCAACAGATAAGTATATGCCTCCGTGATGACCCTGGTGATGGGGTCAATCCATACGCTGATGCCCAGTATCTTCTGCCCGCTTACTCAGCGGAGTAGACATCGTGGGTTCTTAGAGTCATAAATGAGTGGAAGTGAGAACGTTGTGTTCTCCGTTGGAAACCGTAAGTGTAGGATTACTCTTTGTTAATTCGGTTATGATCTAGGCCGCTCAGTGTAATACCCCTAGCTAGCTGCTTAAGCTTAAGTCATATGCAATGCTCACTAGGTTGTTAATTAATTGGTGGGAATACTTGTAGTCCCTTATTAGTTTCAGAAATACTTGATTAGGGAAAATATGGACCATTTTAAGTTTTTTCTTTTCGTTTCATGAAGTATGAACCATGTGTGAATGAGAAAAGTATGATACAAGCGTTAGAGTCCTGGGCTTACCATCACAGTTCAAGCATAGTACAGGCAGCTAGAGAAGCAAACACGTGGTCCATCACATATATTTACAATCATTCACATAAGTATCATAATAATTTACATATACACAGTATATCAGAGAAAATACATTGCCTGTCCACAAAATAAAGGCTATCTAATGTACAACTTCATTTGCATGTCTCCGGCAGGCCCAGAGTCTTCCTTCACTGATATCGACGGCCGGTATTTGTCCTTCATTGCTCCTCTTGTGGTTCCTCATAGCCCTCATCTGCCCCTGGAATCATGAGCAAGTGGGGGTTAGAACGTTCGTCCTCAGTGGGATACCTTAGCGTAGGGTTTGCTTCTTTACCTCGCTTATGAACCAGGCCACTTAAGAGATCTCTAGGTGTTCATGCATACTACATTCCTACTGATTATTATCATCTTTCCTATTCTCGAGTAGCTTTATCTATCTTACTACGTGATGGGGGATCTCTAGTCTTTTCCTTATCTAGGTTTCCGTGCTTATTAACTGCATGCACTTAAACATTATGTCTACTTGCATTCATATACTCATACGTCATATACTCATATCTTATGCATGGGGACTTGGTAGTTCTCTTACGCTTCTAGCTAACTAATGGACCAGGGTCATGTCATTCTCGTTATCTTTAATTTTTCCCTTTTATCTTAAGCCCTTCCACCCGTGGTTGCCCGGTTACAACCTGCTTCTAACTCCCATATTGATGACGACCAGGCCACGCTCTAACTTGAGTGGTTGCGAACCACCGATGGATAACTAATGTTCCATCTATCGACTATCAATAGGGATAACCATCCACCAAGTGGGATGGTGAGGGGCGCTCCTCTCGAGGCAATCCGAGCATGGACTTATACATCATCATCATCATTTCTTAGGTGTGACGTCACCCTTATAACATTCATCTTTTCTTTCTTTCATTCTTTCTTTTTATTCGTCATCATTGACCAATCCATCTTGTTGGACTGGTAAGGGGCTTGTCCAGAAACATGCCAAGAGATAAGACTTATCTTAATCATATACATAACTACCTTCTTTCTTTGAGGAACACCGGAATCTCTAGGACTGGTACCTCGTCCTTCCTAGGTTCAATTATGCTCTTTAAATCATTTAGGTGGTGACCCTCTAGTTATCTACAGCCATCCTACTGTACCTAGTGACGACTAAGTCCTCATGATGCATAATGATAAACATTCATAAAACATAACCGTAATCATAGTCTGAAACTACGGCATATCAGTACTTTTCTAAAAACGTCTGTTTTCTGTCAGAAATTTAGTTATCAGAAACCGGAAAGTTCCAACACCTCATGCCAAGGTTTTTTATAGCTCTGAGATCATTTTTCATACTTATAAATTCATATTTGAATCCCAAAATCACGAAATGACTATTTTTCCCTTTTTCCCCAAAATGCTGTTAATCACCCATAAAACCCTGTTTTCTTTGGAATTTTAGTTGTCAAAAACCTAATGGAATCAAGACTTGCACTTAAGATTTTTGATAGTTCTAAATCCATTTTTCATGAAAATAACCCAGTTTTTCAGTCACTTTTTCGAAATACCCGTTTTACCCTTGTATGCCCGAAAACGTCGTTTTCTATCTGTTTGTTGGAAAATTCATCGGGGACTCCAAAAATCACAAAACTTGACATCCCCACTCAATTTTTTGTGTAGAATCCAAAAATAAATTTAGTTTTTCATGATAAAATTCCCAGAATACAGTTCCGCTTAAAACGTGATATATGCCTATTTCCAACTTAGGCTTTCCTAGATTCTGACAGAATCACAAATAACACCAGCAGTTCCAAACAAATATCAACAACACAAATATATATATCCATTTTCACATACAATATCCTAACATCATATATTATCTAACATACAACCACATAGATTTTGGATAAGTTGGTTTACCCACTTGTACGGTTTATTCTACTTGTTCAGCTAGTCTGCGCAGAATCCAAACTTGCTTGGTTGCTTCCAAGCTCTTGCTCTATGATAAATCTATGAGAGAAAGGTTTTAATAAGATTCTAGGATAAATTGGTAAGGTTAGGGATAGCGAAACTTGGCTAGGTTTTGTGCAGGAAAGTCTCTGGGTCCGTGTTTTGACAGAGTAATGATTGAGTGTGTAATTGGACAGAGTTTTGGCAAGGTTCTCTTTTTTTTTTCCTCCAAAATTTCAGATCCAAGGGGGTATTTATAGGCCCTTGGACGAATTTCACTTTCCAAAAATGTCCTTGGACAAATTCACCATTTTGCCCTTTGTATGACATCATGCATGACTTAAGCATGCTTAGTCACTACATGACTCATGCTTTAAATGTTGACTTTGAGCCATTTGGGCCATTCTTGGCCGTGTATGGCTTTGTGTCTTGGCCAATTTTGTGGCCAAGAATTTAATGGTCACATACAGATCAATTTTGGTCAGGTTTGGTCGTTTTCGGTTCCGGTAGTACTTCACGTATGGTTATTCTAAAAATATTTTGATCACGTTCTTATGATCTCCTAATTTTTCTAACAAAGAATTTAGGTTAATCTAAGGTATTTGTGAGCTCTCTTCTATAACCGTACATTTTACAGATACCTTAGACACGCTGTTGTACTCGGATGACAAAAAAGGTTTATTCTAGTGTCTGCAGAATTTTATGAAAATAAGCAGAATTGTTTCTACAGACACTTTTAACCTAAAAGTTCATATTTCTAATGGTTTAACCTACACTGAGAATTTCTAGTCATTTATCTAGGGAGATTTTCACTAAGGAAAAAGTGGAATGTTACACTCAAGAGGTCTCTAAGTGTCATACATACTAAATTCCCTACTTATTTTATTCCTTTCTAATCCTGAGCAGCTTTATCTACTTTACTAGGTGAATGGAGGATCTTCTAATCTTTGCCCTAGCTATTAGGGAAATATACTTATACATTATTCGTTTATCACGGTACACCGGATTACATAGGCCTATATTAAATATAGCTTATAGAGACGGTCTATAGTATTATACATATATCACAACCTGATGCATGAGGGAATAGGGGTTTCTCTTACGCACCTTGGGTGACATCCTTCTTGTTACATTATGTCCTTCATCCTTTGTATACCGTGGAATCGTTGTCCCGTTCAATTACAATCTACTTTTGTTTCCGTATTAATGACGACCAGGCAACGCTGTTACTGAGTGGTAGGGAACCATAGATGCATCTAGCATACTTTATCAACCATCAATAGGGAATAACCATCTTACTTGTAGAATGGTGAGGGGTCCACCCCCTTGACGTGGCCAGGAGTGGACTCATGCTTTCTTACTATTCTTTGGGCCCTTTATGCGCTCTTGGCGACTTGTCACATCTTTTGTACATTCATCTTCTTATTTTGACTTTGATATAAGATCAGGTCTAAGCCTGCGTTCAAATCATTAACCAATCCATCTTGCTGGACTGGTGAGAGGCTTATCCATGGATGTGCTAAGGGAGGGGATTTTCCTATTCATATAACTAAGTACATATCCCTAAGGTATTTCGAGCCCATTGTGGCTGGAACCTTCTTAAGATCTTCTTTCGTTTCCTATGTTCAATTATGATCTTTTCTTAATTACGTGATTATCCATCTGGTTATCTAAGGGTGTCCTATCATCCTAATGGCAACCCATTTCCTCATGATGCATAATAATGAATATGTACCACATATACAGTTAATCACATCTAATTCTCATGCATAACTCATGGTGTCATAGTGCTCATTGAGATCTTTGTATACTTGGGGAATTCTTCAGCCGCTTAGTGGACTGCCCATTGTCGCTCAATGGCTAGGGTTTCCAAGTCACTCAACGACTTCTTCAGGGTCACTCAGCGACCACTGGAAACGTTCATGCCACTCAGCGAACCCTTATGGTCGCTCAGTGGACTGACGAAAACCCTAAAGACAACCTTACTCTTTTGATCTTTTCTCCCATTTCCCAAACCTTTTTCTCAAACCTTTTCTTAAATCCATCAAAAGCCCATCAAAACCTAGCTTTCACTCCTTTTGAAAACACCCTCAAACCCTTATTTTCATATTAAAAACCTTATTTACCCTTAGGTACACATATATCCCAATCAAGCCGTAGATACACACCAGCAGTTTTCCATATGAATAACAATGATATTAACAACATACACATAACAATATTCACACACAAATCTATTGATCTTGCTAAGGTTACCCACTTATAGAAAAGTTTCCAAGCTTGATAAAGAAAACTTTGCGTAGAAGTCCTGGAAAGCCTTGGTGTTTCCAACGCTGGCTTAACTTGCTACGAACGGTATCCTAGGATATGTGGGCTAGGGTTTCCCTATGGAAAACAAACAAAAATTTGAGAGAACACAGTGGGGAAGGCTGTAACATCCCAGATTTTTCCTTAAGGAAATTCGTGAAAAGAATAATTACTGGAACCGGTCAATATGTGAGGAGGATTTAAAACACTGCATTTGGCCTATAAAACCTCAGCTAACGTCTGGTGCAGTGATCCCTTGAATTTTTCTGAGCCCTGGGACAATTTTTGGGTCCATCGGGGATTTTTACAAAAACCGACAGTACCAATAACAGGTACCGATAAGAAAATAAATCCCCAGATACCTCAACTAGACTCGAGCTACTAATCAGGAAAATTAGTAGATTATGGCGGTGCGTCCCAAATATATTTTGGACCACCATACGCGACACACGGAAACTGCCAACGATCGAACACGGGCAAATTCTGGAGAAATTTCCCCTTGCGCCGCTGTGCACAGCCACACCCCTTACACCACTCAAATCACCTTACCTTAAGCCTTACTTCCTACTATTCACTCATCATGGCATTTCATCCATTTTTATACAATTTTCCTCACCACTTTCCCTCAGCCACCGAGGCTTTCTGCAAACTATCTTCTTTCATTTCCTTTTTCAAGTTGTTTTCCTTCTTTACTCACTTTCAGGGTCAAGGGCCATAGCCTTTGCCAATCACTCCCAAAATCACTCACAAAGTCATTTTTCCTTGGAGAAAGGAGGGCTGGAGCTTGTATTTGCCCAAAAGCTTGAAGGGAGTTCACTTAAAGAACTCTTGTCCAGCAACCGACCATCTCTCAAGGTGGGGGGTAAAGCTAGCTCTAAATCACCTTAGGGTGATGTATGTGAGTTTTACGTGTGTTTTGGGGGAAGAAAATGGGTTAGTGCAAGGATGGGAAGCGAGAAACACCACCAGGACCTGTAGCAGGTCTGTGGTCATTCGAATGATTCCCCTAGGATCATTCGAATGAACCACAAATATTTCAGAAAATGAGTATGAAAAACCATAGGTTATTCGAATGACCACCTTAGAGTCATTCAAATGAGTCTTGAGGATTTGTGATTTTGAAAGGCAATAGAGGCCAATCATTCAAATGCCCTGGCCTTGGGTATTCGAATGAAAACCTCCCTGTGAAATTTAAAGAGAAAAGGCCAGAATCATTCGAATGACCTTTCATGGGGCATTTGAATGACCATTCTTTGCACCACCCAAGAGCCAAAACCCAGTGCCATTCGAATGACCTAGAGAGTGCCATTCGGATAACCTAGGTTCCAGACTCAAACATGTATGCTTCCTTTATGTGAATGAATGTGCCATGTACGTATGAGTTATAGATATATGTTAACATGCATTATGAGGACCTGGTTGCCACTAGGACCGTAGGGTAACCCTAGATCACTAGAAATGTATCACCTAACGTAAATGAAGATCATAATTGAACGTAGGAAATGAGAATGTTTCTTAAGAAGGTTCCGGCCAACTAGGACTCGATGTACCTTACAGAAGTGTAGATAGTTATGTAATAGGGATTCCCCTCTCTTGGCAAGTCACACCTAACAAGCCCCCGCCAGTTTTGCAAGGTAAACTGGTCTAAAGTTTAAAGAACGCAGGCATAGGTCTGAACGCGGGTTTTCACCCGGAAGTCAAGAAAGAAGGAAAAGAAAAGAAAAGAAAGTTAAGGTCGCGGTAATGGGCGTGCAAAGATCAAGTAAAGTTAAGGCTGACGGTAAGGGGCGTGCAAGAGCTCAAGTTAAGAAAAAAGATAAGCAAGGCACGATTCCACTCCTGGCACCATCATAGGGTGGGCCCCTCACCATCTAGCACGCTAGATGGTCACCTCCTATCGTCAATTAATGAGAAAGAGCCTACGAGCATTCGTGGTTAGCTACCACTCAGGAAATGAGCGCTGCCCGGTCACCGACGAGACGGTAATGGTAAGTGTAACATCCCAAATTTTCCCCCTTCCGAAGATTTCGCTTAAACACTAATCTCGCGTAATTAAAAGCACATTAGAGGCGATTATTGGGACTGGTAAAATTAATTGGAAAATTAATTGCTTTCAAATGTCAGTCAAATAATTATTTCTCGATCTCGCGGAGTGCCGCAAGGTTCGTGCTAAATTTCGCCGAAAAATGGGATTTCTGTAGACACCTAAGGTATCTGTGAAAATTATCCTCCGGGCAATAAATCCACGAATACCTTAACGTGACATACCCCTATGACCAGGAAAATTTGTAGATTGCGACTATATGTTCAAAATATTTTTGGGACATCTATTTGTGAACAAATAACGATCAAGTATGATCAGGATTTATCATAGTGTAACAACCCGACTTTTTCCCTTCAGTTAAGATGTTGTCTAGGAAAGAATTAAACATATAATAATAAGGAAACAGTGAGATAAAAATGAAATAAAATTCAAATATTAATTTTATCCCTGGAATATTAGTTAAAAATCATAATTCTGCGATCTCGTGGCTTCGGGTGACGTTCGGGTCGAAATTAGGGTTTAGCATAATTTTCTCACGACTCACAGGAGTCTGTAAAATATATTAATATGAAATTAAATGTAAGAATATGTCAACTAAGATTTAAATATTAACAAGATAATTAATAGGTCACAACGGTGTGTCCGGAATATTTTTAGGACGTCCGGACATAAATAATTAATGAGCGAATATGACCTAAAATACACTAAGGGTAAAATTGAAAATAATTATGGCCAAAGGCCATGAGAAGGCACGGCTAGCCCCCCCAAACCCGAAACACACACACACATATTCACCAAAGTTCTTTCATTTTTCTCCTAAGGTTCCAAGACCTCAAAGCTTCAAATCCACCAAGATTCAATCATCATCCTTTGCTTCCATCACTCTAATTCATTCTCAAATCCATCAAGAAGGCAAGCTAGCATCAAGGTTAAGAGTTTCTCTTCAAGTGGAAGCAAGAGCACCAAGGTTCCATAACCCTAATATTCCATAACCTAGGTTTTAGTCTTTCTTGACAAAGAAGCTTTCAAGCAAGCCACCAAGCCTCAAGTTCATCTTTTCCATCATCATAATTCATTCCTAAGCACTTAAGGAGGACAAGTAATGAAAGCCAAACGCACGTTCTCTATCCTTGACACAGCTTTGGTTTGTCACAACCGTGCCAAGTTAGTGGAAGGCGTATTTGTACTTCTTTGTCGTTCAAATTAAATATTTATATACATACCTACTTTACGGCTTTCAGATTCCAAAGGAATCCAATTGCAGTATAGGGTATGGTCGATCCCACAGGGAGTTGTAAAATACCATTCTTGAGTTCATTTAATTAAACAATG
>QANU01038065.1:0-19373 GCA_003254905.1 Nissolia schottii | reverse complement strand
GGGTCCCGAGGGGGCACACGGCAGGTGGAAGCCCACCACAGGAAGGTCCAGACAGTGTCGGCCTACACTGAGGGTGCGAGGTTATTCCGTCATACTAGTGTCAACAGAGGACATTACTATGGTGGGAATAACACATATTCTGTTATGCTGTGATGTTCGATTATGCTGTTTTATTCTGTCATGCACATGCACACTCTGATAACCATGTACATTCTGTTAGGCATGTTTATTCTATCATGTTTATGCTGCTGACTATACTACACATATTCTGTTGATTCTGTTATGTCTACATTGGATGACCATGTGATGCATATTCCGATGATTTTGTTATGCTGAATGTACTCTGAATATCTTCTGTTATACACTTTGATTACTTGAATATATAGTCTGCTGTTATGCCGTACCGTCAAGAGCACGCTCGAGATGGTTTTCACGAAATGTTAATCAGCATGAGAATGTAGTAAACAAGAGTAGTTCCCATATCACACATTAAAGCATATAAAGCCGTTCAGATAGGCCAGATAATAACCAGTAGGATATTTAGTATGTATGTTCACTTAGAGATCTCTAAGCGGCCTGAAGTCTGACATAATCTGGTACGAGACTCAGGAACTAAAGTTATTTCCACTGAGAACCTACCGTTCTCATTCCCACTGTTTTATGACTTCAGGTACAGAAGATGAGTCGTATTTTGAGGATGCAGATGAGCCGCCAGATGAGCCATGAGCGGCTATGATTGGATGAACTTAGAGAGAGATAGCTGTTTAGCATTTTTGCCAAGGACATACTGAGTAGTATTCCAGTAGTCCTTGTATTTTGATGTGATGTAGTTTGACTTATGTATTCAGTACTTCAGCTTATGTATATGAGATGTATATTTTACTTACTTTATATACAATGATATGACTTTGTTTGATGGACCACTTGAATATGTATTGGATGCTTTACTATCTTACCATTATACGCTTTGTTATATTGTTTATTCTGGCGCATGGCTCTATTTTAGTAAATATGCAGTGTAAAATGAAAAGTTTTAAATTGGTCCTTATTTTCTTAAGCAACTATTTTCGAAGAATAACTATGGACTAAGGTATTCTGACCAAGTAGACAACAACCTAGTGAGCTTTGTTTACTACGTACGGGTAAACAGTTAGCTAGGGTGTTTCATTTGGTATCAGAGCAGTTTGGTCCAAAAGAGCCTGAGGACTGAGCTGCACTATGCTTTCGGGCATGATTACGGTGTATGTTTCAGCTAAGTGGTATGTGCTAAGTTCCTGTGTACTTGCCTTTCTTGAGACTGATCACCTCGAAATTGTGTAGGTACGACATATTAGATATGCCACCCCGCAGGGACAATACACAGCGTACTCCTGAGTCTGCAGAACTTGCAGATGTTCTGCGGGAGATAGCCCAGGCTACGGCGTTGATGGCTGTTTCCAATGCCCAACGCAACACACCTCAAACAGTGCAGGAGGTGGAGGCCACGAAGTACCGGGATTTTTCACGCGCGAATCTACCAGTATTTGAAGGCGTGATGGATCCTGAGTTGGTTCACGGCTGGCTTAGGAAATTGGAGCAGATCTTTGAAGATATCCCGTGCACAGAGCAACAGAAGGTCAAGTTTGCTTCCCGGAAGCTAGAAGGAGCAGCGGGCGAATGGTGGGATACAACCAAGCCCCAATTTGAGCGAGATGTGGATCCGGTGACATGGAGCAGGTTCAAGGAGGTGTTCTTGGACAAATATTTTCCACAGGAGTTGCAGGATAGAAAAGAGGCAGAATTCATAGAGCTGAAACAGGGATCGATGACAGTGACCGAGTACACGGCGAAGTTTGAGAAACTTTGCCGATATTTATCGATGTACAGGATGAACCCAAGTGAAAGTTGGAAATGTGCTAAATACCAGCGAGGTCTGAAACCCGAGTTGAAGGTATTTCTGAATGTGGCAGGTGTCCGTGATTATGCCACCTTGGTGAACACTTGCTTGGCTCAGGAGGAAGCCAATCGAGATCTAGCCCAGGTGCGAAGTGAAAGATTCAAGAGAAGGTTTGATGGTGCTGGTAGTTCTCAGACAGAACCGAGGAAACGGGGACCGTTCCAAGCAGCAGCTGTGGGACGAGGCCGAGGTCAGTATCCACCAAGGCCTCAGCAAGGATCAGGGAGAGTGCAGAGTCAGCCCAGGGCAGGGCCAGCAGGAACAGGATCTCTAGCAACGAGATCTCTGTCATCAGGTACTTCGAGCCGGAGCACGCCAGATACCCAACAGCGAGCAGATCCACGTACACCTTGCCCAAATGTGGCAGGGGGCATTCCGGAGAATGTTTAGCAGGTCAGGGAGTTTGCTTCAGGTGTGGCAAGACAGGCCATTTCGTCAGAAAGTGTCCAGTAGCGCCGCCGCCCACCCTGCGTCAGGGAAGAGTATTCACTATGGCCGCCGAGGAAGCTAAGGAAAAAGAAGGTCTGATTTTGGGTAATTGCACTATTTATGGGAAGACCTTGATTGTTTTGTATGATTTTGGAGCGTCACACTCCTTTATCTCGTACGATAGTATGAAGAAGTTGTAGTTATCTCCTACGACACTGCCGTATACACTTGTTGTATCTACACCTACTGCACCGCCAGTTAAGACCTGTCAGGTATGTCTGCGTTGTCCGTTTCAGCTGCTGGAAAGAGAGTTCGTGGCTGATTTAATCTGTCTCCCCCTAGTAAGTCTAGATGTGATACTAGGGATGGATTGGTTGAATGCTAATCAGGCAGTTCTCGACTGTGCTAGGAAGTTAGTTACTTTTCCTTCTATGGTTACCAGTTCAGTAGCCTCAGAGGAGGAGTTGCCAGTTCTCTATTTTTGTCAGTTACGAGATCGAGGCTGTGTTTTCTTTGCATCGTCGGAAGTGGCAGTTGCAAAGCAGGAAGTCAAGGATATTCCTGTGGTTCGGGATTACCCAGATGTATTTCCTGATGATATTCCAGCGTTTCCACTGAAGCGGGAAGTAGAGTTTTCTATCGATCTGGTGCCTGGTGCTGGATCTATTTCCATTGCACAGTATCGTATGTCTCCGTTGGAATTGTAGGAATTGAAAAGGCAGTTAGAAGAGTTGTTAGGGAAGCAGTTCATAGGGCCAAGTGCATCACCGTGGGGAGCACCGGTGTTGTTTGTAAAGAAGAAAGATGGCACTATGAGAATGTGCGTCGATTATAGGCAATTGAATAAGGTGACAATTAAGAATAAGTATCCATTGCCTAGTATCGATGATCTATTGGACCAGCTGAAGGATGCTAAGATCTTCTCAAGGATTGATTTGCAGTCTGGCTATCATCAGATTAGCGTATGGGAGGAGGATATAGCTAAGACGGCATTCCGATCTCGGTATGGACACTATGAGCTTACCGTAATGTCTTTTGGTTTGACGAATGCTCCCGCGATTTTTATGGACTACATGCACAGGATCTTCCAAGAATATGTGGATGATAGTGTCATTGTTTTTATTGACGACATTCTGGTGCACTCCAAGAGTGAAGAAGAGCACACTAGGCATTTGCAGATAGTACTGGAGATTCTAAGGGAGAAACAATTGTATGCCAAGCTCTCCAAATGTGAGTTTTAGGCCAAGAAGGTGCAGTTTTTGGGCCATGTGATTTCAGATCAGGGCGTATCAGTGGACCCTAGTAAGGTTGAAGCGGTTAGAACCTGGGAGAGACCCACTTCAGTTACCGAGCTACGGAGCTTTCTGGGATTTGCTGGATATTACCGGAGGTTTATTCAGGTATTTTCACAGATTGCTCTGCCGTTGACGAAGTTGACCAGGAAAGGGGCAAAGATGATTTGGTCCGCAGAATATGAAAGAAGTTTCTGCGAGCTGAAGGAGAGATTGACCTCAGCTCCAATGCTAGTACTGCCTGATCCCCAGGAACCTTTTGAGGTATACTGTGATGCGTCAGGTGCTGGACTAGGTTGTGTGCTGATGCAGCGACGTCAAGTGATAGCTTATGCCTCGAGACAGTTGAAGAAGCATGAGGTAAACTATCCTACACATGATTTAGAGTTGGTTGCAGTAGTGTTTGCATTGAAGACCTGGAGACATTATTTGTATGGAGTTCGATTTGAGGTATATTCAGATCACAAAAGTCTGAAGTACCTGTTTGATCAGAAGGAGTTGAATATGCGTCAGAGGAGGTGGATCGAATTCCTTAAGGATTATGACTTCAATCTCAATTATCACCCAGGGAAGGCCAATGTAGTGGCTGATGCTTTGAGCCGGAAGTCTTTGCAGATGGCTCATATGATGGTGAAGGAAGCGAAATTATTGGAGGAGTTTTCGTGATCTTAATCTGATTGTTGCACGTTAGCCTAACAGGTTGACATTGTACCCTCTCCAAGTTAGTAGTGATTTTAAACACAGGATAGTGGAAGCTCAGAAGAGTTGCCAAGAAGATAATTGGTGCAAGTTTCGTAAGGCTGTTGAAGAAGGTAAGATCAAAGAGTCAACTACAGATACCGATGGGATCTTGAGATTTGATGGGCACATCTGTGTGCCTAAGGAAGGCAGTTTAAGGGAGGATATTTTGTAAGAGGCTCATAAGAGTCAGTTCACGATGCATCCAGGTACTACCAAGATGTATCATGATCTTAAGCACATGTTTTGGTGGCCAGGACTGAAAAGAGATGTTGAGAACTGGGTACAGAAGTACTTGGTTTGCCAAAAGGTAAAGATCGAGCACTAGAAACCACCAGGGTCGCTAAATCCTCCAGAGGTTCCAGAATGGAAGTGGGGGGCCATAGCCATAGATTTTGTTTCAGGTTTACCACGCACCTGGACTGGAGTTGATGCCATTTGGGTAATTGTGGACAGATTGACTAAGTCTGCTCACTTTATCCCAATCAAGATGACTTACTCATTGGAGAAGCTTGTACAGTTGTATATCAAGGAGGTGGTAAGGTTGCATGGAGTACCATCGTCTATCATTTTAGACCGAGATCCCAGATTTACTTCTAGATTCTGGACTGCTTTCCAGAAAGCATATGGGTCGCAGTTGCACTTGAGTTCTGCATGTCACCCTCAGTCTGATGGTCAGTTCGAGCGTACTATTCAGACCTTGGAAGATATGCTACAGGCTTGTGCACTAGACACGCCAGGAAACTGGGAGGAAATATTGCCATTCGTGGAGTTTGCTTACAATAACAGCTATCAAGCTAGCATTGGTATGGCTCCATTCGAAGCATTGTATGGCCGAAAGTGTCAGTCGCCATTATGTTGGAATGACAGCAGGCAGTATCATTGTCTAGGTCCTGAGGAGACCCGAGAGACGGAGGAATTACTGAAGCTGTTACGCAAAAGAGTGCTCACGGCGCAAAGTTGGCAGAAGAGTTATGCAGATAACCGGAGGAGACCACTTGAGTTCCAAGAGGGAGATCATATCTTCCTAAAGGTTACTCCGGCGACAGGTATTGGGAGGCCATTGAAGGTCAAGAAGCTGAACCCCCGATTCATTAGACCGTTCTAGATTCTAGATCATATTGGACCGGTAGCATACCGGATAGCTCTTCCACCGAATCTAGCCAATATCCATAATGTCTTTCATGTCTCTCAGTTGCATAAGTATTATGCATCCCCCGATCATGTACTTCAGCCAGAGCAGATACAATTAAGGGAAGACTTATCTCTGCCACTCACGCCGCAAAGGATCATTGATCATAAGATTTGCCAGACGAGGAATAAGGAGATTCCTATGGTACGAGTAGTATGGACGAACGGGGAAGTAGAAGAGTAGACATGGGAGTTAGAAGCGAATATGAAGCAACCTTATCCAGAGTTATTTTGAGAGGTATGGACTTACCTTTATCTTTCAATTTCGAGGACGAAATTTTTTGCAGGGGGTGGAATGTAACAACCCGACTTTTTCCCTTCAATTAAAGTGCTATCTAGGAAAGAATTAAAAATATAATAAGAAGGAAAAGGTGAGATAAAAATAAATAAAATTCAAATATTAATTCTACCTCTGGAATATTAGTTAAAAATAATAATTCTGCAATCTCGTGGTATCCGGTGACGTTTGGATCGAAATTAGGGTTTTATTATAATTTCCTCACNTATATTACATGTTCTATTTATCATAATGTTATCCGCTTTGTTATAATGGTTTATTTCCAACGCATGGCTCTATTTTATGATTAATGTGATACAAGCACAAGTTTAAAACGGGTCCGTATTTTATGAACAATGACTACTTTCAAAAGATAACTATGGACTAAGGTATTCCGACCAGGTAGACAACCTAGTGAGCTTTGTTTACTACGTACGGGTAAACAGTTAGCTAGGGTGTTTCACGAGGGGTCCCGAGGGGGCACACGGCAGGTAGAAGCCCACCACAGGAAGGTCCAGACAGTGTCGGCCTACACTGAGGGTGCAAGGTTATTCCGTCATACTAGTGTCAACAGAGGACATTACTATGGTGGGAATAACACATATTCTGTTATGCTGTGATGTTCGATTATGCTGTTATATTCTGTCATGCACATGCACACTCTGATAACCATGTACATTTTGTTAGGCATGTTTATTCTGTCATGTTTATGGTGCTGACTATACTACACATATTTTGTTGATTCTGTTATGTCTACGTTGGATGACCATGTGATGCATATTCCGATGATTCTGTTATGCTGAATGTACTCTGAATATCTTCTGTTATACAGTTTGATTACTTGAATATATAGTCTGCTGTTATGCCGTAACGTCAAGAGCACGCTCGAGACGGTTTTCACGAAATGTTAATCAGCACGAGAATGTAGTAAACAAGAGTAGTTCCCATATCACACATTAAATCAGATAAAGCCGTTCAGATAGGCCAGATAATAACCAGTAGGATATTTAGTATGTATGGTCACTTAGAGATCTCTGAGCAGCCTAAAGTCCGATATAATCTGGTACGAGACTCAGGAACTAAAGTTATTTCCACTGAGAACCTACCGTTCTCATTCCCACTGTTTTATGACTTCAGGTACAGAAGATGAGTCGTATTTTGAGGATGCAGATGAGCCGCCAGATGAGCCATGAGCGGCTATGATTGGATGAACTTAGAGAGAGATAGCTGTTTAGCATTTTTGCCAAGGACATACTGAGTAGTATTCCAGTAGTCCTTGTATTTTGATGTGATGTAGTTTGACTTATGTATTCAGTACTTCAGCTTATGTATATGAGATGTATATTTTACTTACTGTATATACAATGATATGACTTTGTTTGATGGACCACCTGAATATGTATTTGATGCTTTACTATCTTACCGTTATACGCTTTGTTATATTGTTTATTTTGGCACATGGCTCTATTTTAGTAAATATGCAGTGTAAAATGAAAAGTTTTAAATTGATCCTTATTTTCTTAAGCAACTATTTTCGAAGAATAACTATGGACTAAGGTATTCCGACCAAGTAGACAATAACCTAGTGAGCTTTGTTTACTACGTACGGGTAAACAGTTAGCTAGGGTGTTTCACATAGGGCCATCCTCCTTTATCTAAGCCTGTGGAAGCCACTGTGGATGAGGATGATTAGGAAATTTTAAAACAATAATATATATATATATATATGGCACGCCCCTGACCCCGTACATGCCCCTGCCCGAAATATATATTATGATAGAATATAATGTATATAGGATAACAATACAATATATAATAATAATAATTAGATATATGTATGTATATATATATATACGTCCCAGGGGAACGTGCATCCCCTGGAGAAAGAAAGTAAAATATATATATATATATAATAAACTATAGTGTATATAATGTAATAATATAATAATAATAATATAATCCTAATACCAAAACATATATGTATAGATATATATATAGGCCAGGAACGTACATCCCCCGGCAGAAGGTAACAAAACATATATATAGTAAAATATATTATATATATAAAAGGCACAGCGCTTGCTTTATATTAATAGTATATTAATAGTATATTAAGAAAATATCAAGCACAGTGCTTGCTTTTCACTTTGCCTATAAAAGACAAACCCCTGAAGCATTTGTGCTTCCTTTTCCCTTCTGAAGCAAGTTGCTTCAGTAGCTGCTCTGTTCTTTTCTTTCATTTTGTTCAATTCGTGCACATCGTGGAAGCGCTGCCGAGCTCCAGAAAAATAGAATGAGTACGCCTACGCGAAGAGGATATTTTTCTCTTCATTTCTACCGGTTCAGAAACTCGTTTCGAGGTGGGTAACTATAAGCCCACTGTCTATGTGGTTTAGTTGATGATTATTTATATGCATCTCTGTGTATGTGAGTGAAAAACCTTTTTGTACAAATTATAGGAAATGAGTTAGGGAGGTTGGATTTTGATGATTTTGATGTTTGGAAACCATAACTGTACCAATTGGATCACTGTTGAAACGAAAAAGTTATGCGGAGCAAACCCCTAGAGAATTTACTCTCTGGGGTGATTTTTTTTACTGTGGCATTCGAATAAATTCCCCAAGGATTCGAATGAATTCCCAAGGGATTTTAGTTGAATGTAGGAGGTTTCAATCGAATGAAAGCCCGAGCAGGATTTCAATCGATTGAATTCTCAAAGGATTCGAATGAAAGAATCAATTGAATGCTAAAACCCTATTCATTTGAATGCTTGCTGAAAACTTACATTTTAAAAGGTTCTATGGGATCCAACATGCATAGTTATGTATGCCTTTGTGTAATGTAAGCAAGCATCATGCAACGCCTTAGCTAACTGCCCATGCTCGAGCCATGTACAATGCTCGCTAGGTTGTTGATTCATCGGTGGGGTATCTCTAGCCCTTGATCTTTTCGAAAATACGGTTTACAACAAAATACGGACCATATCTTTTTGAATTTAGCTGATCATTTCATATGTATACAAATTATGAGCCGTGCGTGAATATGAACATATATATATTACAAACGGTCGAGCATAGGCTTATCGGACAAAGTATCCACGTCTAGGCAATATATAATAAATAGGTACATGGTCCCTTACACATAGTTGCATCAGTAATAATATAATAGAGTAGTCTACATACAATCATCATACATACACAGATACAAAATAAGCATCCCCAAAATAAAGTAAAGCTATTGAGTCCTCGAACTGGATCCTCGGTCCGTTCGGTCTTCACCTCTTCACAGCTCGGCGGGTGGCTCTCCTTGGTACTCCTCGTACCCTGTGTAATCCTCGTTCGCCCCTGAAAGCATAAGGGAGTGGGGGTGAGAACTCACGTCCTCAGTGGTTGGCCCTAGCATTGGGGTATGTTGTTCCTTTCTCTCTTATGAACCAGGCCGCTCAGGTGTTTCTAGGTGAAAACATGCACACTAGTATCCTACTGATTATTATCTTGCTTAAGGTCCTGAACGGCTTTATCTAGGATTATCTAAGTGACTGGGGACTAATCTTGCTTACTAAAGTTACGTGCTTACAAAACCTGCATGGCAATTATCATTAGACTAACCGTCTCGGGTCGTTCCCTCGACGTTACACGTTACATAAAGCTCTTAAGATGCATACATATATCAATACTTTACCACATGCGCACTTACCTACCTAAAATCATACATATACTTATTCACAGGCAAACATGCACACATATTGCCACACATACACTTACTCAATCATCACATAATTACATTTTCCTAGCCTCTATACTTTATGCTTGAGGGACTTGGGGATCTCTTACGTGTACCAGCTTACCGGGTTAGCGTCCTACTTCTCCACTTTGGCACATACCGGCTTGCCGGGTTAGTGCATCTTTTCCTTAGGCATACCGGCTTGCCAGGTTAGCACTTTCTCTTCTTACGTGTACCGGCTTGCCGGGTTAACGCTTTTTGTAACAACCCGACTTTTCTCGTTCTTTAGGACATCACTTAGTAAAGAATTAAAAATATAAAATAGGGGAAAAGGTGAGATAAAATGAAAGAAAAAATTCTAATATTAATTTATCTCGGTAAGATTAGTTAAAAATAATTATTTTGCGGTTTGGTGACGTCCGGTGACGTCCGGACCGAAATTAGGCAGTATTAGAAATTAATTGTGACTCAATAGGAGTCTGTAAAATATATTAATATGGAAATAAATTAAGGATCTGTCAAGTAATATTTTAGAATTAATGAAGGGAATTTTTAGAGCATAACGGTATGTCCGGAATATTTTTAGGACTTCCGTACATAAAGAAATAATGCATGAACATAACCTAAAACACACTAAGGGTAAAATGGTAATTTTGGATGGCCAAGGAAGTGAGAAAAAGCCACGGCCAGCCCTTCCTCTTCCAAACCCGAAACCATCCCCCAAAATTCTCCTAAGTTTTCATTCTTCCAAGACTTCCTAAAACCTAAGCTTTCCATAGATTTCTCCAAAGCTCCTCCAAGGTAAAATCATCATCTTTTGCCTATCATCATCTTAAATTCTCCTCAAGACACTTAAGAAAACAAGCTAGCATCAAGGTTAAGGAGTTTCTTCAAGAGGAATCCAAGGATTCAAGGTTCTAACCCTAAATCTCCATAACCTAGGTTTTATGTTCCTTTACCTTAAGAGCTTCAAGCAAGCTTCAAGTTTATATTTCTATCACCATGATTCATTCCTAAGCATCTAAGGAAGGCTAGGAAGAGTTATGAGTGAGTTTTCATAATATGGTAAGGAGTTGTGCTACCATAATCCATGGTTGTGCTAATTAGGTTAAAATGATGTTTTTAGGTCAAGGAGCTTCCAAGTAAGCAAACAAGGCTTGGTTCTCTTGTCTCCTAGCAACAACAAGTTTGTGAAGAGGTGGGTAACTCTAGTTTCTCACCCCTTTGATGGTGGATGTTGTTTATGTGATTATGCTTGTGTTTGATGATTATGTGAGAACATGTGCATATATGTTAGAAATGATGCTAGGACTTAGGGAGACAATTCTGAAGGGTCTTGTGACCTGGATTAGATAGGATTATTGTACTTGAATCAGGTATGGAACTCAAGCAGGTGCCATGGGAGATTATGGAGCAAGGTGAAAGAAGAAAGGAAATTAGGTTTTTCATTCTCGCCAAAGCATCGCTGAGCGGCCCTCAGGCACCGCTGAGCGACGCTGGGCTGATGTGGAAAGTAAAAAGATATTTTTAAAAGTAAGGCGGTGGAAGTCGGTGGAAGAAAGGTCGAGAAAGTAAGGCCGCTGAGCGATGGAGTTAGTGCCGCTGAGCGGTGAAGCTATCACCGCTGAGCGATACAACCCTAACCGCTGAGCGATTAAGCTTAAACCGCTGAGCGATCAAGAAATCCGCTGAGCGGTCTGAAGCTGATAAAGGCCGATGGCACCCTCTTGAGGCTCCTAACCAGTCTTGAATGCTATGTGTATGAGTGATGATTGAAGTATGTGAACTTTTATGCGGTATGATGATGAAATGCATTGAATATGAACATGATCTGAATTTATGCTGATAATTATGCCTTATCATGCTTGTATGACTCACCTAGATTAAAAACACTGTAATGAACTATGAGATAAATAAGATACTGAAATGAACCATAGGGAAAAAGTATGCCATGCTGCAGGTACAGATATGCTGAGATATGCTGAATAGGCCCAATGGCCAATGCTGAACAAGGGCCAATGCCCATATGCTGAAAAAGAAATGGCTAAATGCCCCATGCTGAAAGCTGGCTATATGCCATGCTAAAAGGCCGTGATCACGTGAGCCGCTATGATCCCACTTCAGGAGGTCTAGGCATCCTGAATGTGGAAGCCCGCCACAGGTGGTGTCTATATGGCATACCTGGAGGTGTGCGGGTACCACGCCTTTGCATTGTCGAAAGGGGGCAAGCTTAGGTGGGGAGGTACCATCCCAGCCCACTGTCGAGGGGTCCCGAGGGGGCACACGGCAGGTGGAAGCCCACCGCAGTGAGGTCAGGACAGTGTCGGCCTACACTGGAGGTGTGAGGTTATTCCATCATAGTGATGTCCATAGAGGATGTCATTCTGAGGGTGAATAACAGTATTTCAAACAGGTTATGTGGCGATGCAGATTCAAAACATTAAATGCTGTTATATGCTGATAAATGTTGTAAATGTTGTTATGTGCTGATAAATGCTGTACATGCTGCCATATGATGTTATAAGTTATTATATGCTGACATATGCTGTTGAATACTACTATATGCTGTAATGTTGCTGTTATGCTAAATGTATATTATTATGTAATGTATTATGTTGAATATACGCTGTTATGTCGTACCGTCAAGAGCCTGCTCAAGACGGATTTCTTACGAACTGTTAATGAGCACGAGAACGTAGTAAACAAGAATAGTTCCCAGATCACCTAATGATGTATGTAAAGCCGTTCAGATAGGCCAGATAATAAAATGGTAGGTTATAGTCTGCATGTTCACTTAGAGATCTCTGAGCGGCCTGAAGTCCGACATAATTTGTTAAACGACTCAGGAACTAAAGTTATTTCCACTGAGAACCTACCGTTCTCATTCCCCACTGTTTATGACTTCAGGTACAGGAGAAGACGACTCATATTTTGAGGATGCTGAAGAAGAGCCACCAGCTGAGCCATGAGCGGCTGGTCGATAGATAGATGTTGTATTTTGATATGCTGTAGCAACTGATGTATTTCAGTATTTCTGTACATGAGATATCTAGGTTATGTATTAGAGATACATTTTGTGACTTTGTATTATGGACCACTTGTTGTATATATATAGAAATGCTTTAGTTATATACCGATATACGTTTTGTTATATTATTGATTCCAACGCATGGCTCTATTTTGGTAATTATGCGATGAAAAATGGAAATTTTAAAATGGGTCCTTATTTTCTTAACTGATTATTTTTGAAATAACATGATGGGCTATGTATTTCGACCAAGTAGATAACAACCTAGGGAGCTGTGTTGCCACGTACGGGTAATCAGTTAGCTAGGGTGTTTCACTTTTTCCTTTACTTTCACCTTTTTCTGTCCATCATTTACCTTCCTGTGTCATTAACCTCTTCGAACCAATCCACCCTTGGGCGACTGACTCGTTAACCGATCCGAACTTGTAAGGATGGCGAGGTAACACATCAACCAATTCACTTGTGAACTGGCTAGGGGCTTGTCTGTAAGACTTTTCCAAGAGAGGGCTTTCCTAGCATATAACTATATACGTATTTCCCTAAGTTCCATTATGCTTTATTGAACATTACGTCATTGACCTCTAGTGTTCTAGGGTTGTCCTAACTCCTAGGTGACATCCCGTCCTCATGATGCATGCTCAAATACATAAGTATGGCCTAACCTTACTCATTGGATCCCTTAGAAACACTAAAGTCCCAAATCTGCCAGGTTTCATTCGAATACTTGCTGTGGCATTCGAATGAAATCCCTCGGAGTCCTTTCATTCGACTGAAATAGAATTTCATTCGACTGAATTCCCTCAGCATCCTTTCATTCGAATGCTAGGGAATTCATTCGATTAAAATCCCAAAAACTCGCTCTCATTCGACTACAAGGGAATTCATTCGAAGGAAAGCTCATTTTGGCTTTCATTCGACTGAATTCCTGGCGTATTCGAATGAAGACTACAAAAATTGCCTCCCGAGACTCCAGTTCTCATTTTTCCACTGTTCCTAGGGTTCCAAGTAGTACAGTTATGCGTTTCATTTTTCCATCGTTCACAAAACCCTTTTTACATTATTTCCTCCCAAAATACTACAATTCAAATCTACAGTCAGATATACAGATAAGTACATATACAAGTAAAAATTAAACCACATAGACAGTGGGCTTAGGATTACCCACTTTCTATGTGCGTTCCGGTCCGAGATCCGTGAGGAGGGAACTGTCCTCGTCACTTGGGTATATTCCTCCTAAGCTCGATAACGGAATCGCGATGTGCTGGCCCAACATTGACAGCGTAACTTTTCTGAATGTTTTCCGTTTTCCTGAGCTGAGGGGGACTTGAAGCCTTTTATAGGCACGCCCCCTCAGCATCCCTTCCCCCTTTTCTTTTTCCTTTTTATTTTATTTTATAAAAATCTAATATTATATTATTATTTTATAAAAATGCCTAATTGATTATTTTTCGCGCGCGTATGGGTATCCTAAAAATATCTCGAACACGTCTCTGCGATCTACCAATTCCCCCTTGCCCTAGTGGCATGTCAGATTAAGGTATTCGGGAACACCCCTCCTCTGGGAGTATGCTTTACGAATACCTTTGGGTCCTGACGGGGTTTCCGATTTGGGTAGAAATCGGCACGGACCTTGCGGCTTCCCGGAAGACCACGAAACATTTATTTAGGCTGACATCGGGAAACAATTAATGTCCCAAATAATTTTCTCAGCCTCCATATCTGCCCCTATCATGCCGTAATTATCCAAAAATTAAAATTTGAGCAAAATTCTCGTAAGGAAAGGGTCGGGATGTTAATGAGGAAAGGCCGTCATAAGAGTTAGGACGACCTTAGATAATTAGAAGCTCACGTTAAAGTCTAACGAAGATCATAATTAAAACCTAGGAAAACAAGAAAAGTTAGGAAGGTCCCGAACCCAGTTGGTACGATAGACCATAGTAAGAAGTCTAGTTATATGATTAGGAAATCCCTATTCTCTTGGCAAAGTCTTACAGACACGCCCCTCACCAGTTTGGCACGCTGAATTGGTTATTAGTAGCATAGGTAGAGAGACCTAAGCACGACAGGAACGGGCATAGGCCCAGGTATGAAAAACGGGCATAGGCCTAGACATGGAAAACGGGCATAGGCCCAGGTATGAAAAACAGGCATAGGCCTGCACAACGGAAGTAGTGGGCCCCACTTCAAGAAGAAAGAGAGACCGGATCGAGCCATAGGGCCGCTCTAAACGTGTCCACGCCTGATCACTCATACGTTTGATCCCTCGCCACTCTAGAAAGAGAGGGTGGTTACAGTTATTGTATTCGATGATTACCTCCTATGAGCCTTGCATGGTTAGCTNACGAAGATCATAATTAAAACCTAGGAAAACAAGAAAAGTTAGGAAGGTCCCGAACCCAGTTGGTACGATAGACCATAGTAAGAAGTCTAGTTATATGATTAGGAAATCCCTATTCTCTTGGCAAAGTCTTACAGACACGCCCCTCACCAGTTTGGCACGCTGAATTGGTTATGAGCAGCGCAGGTAGAGAGACCTGAGCACGACAGGAACGGGCATAGGCCCAGGTACTAAAAACGGGCATAGGCCCAGACATGGAAAACGGGCATAGGCCCAGGTATGAAAAACAGGCATAGGCCTGCACAACGGAAGTAGTGGGCCCCCTTCAAGAAGAAAGAGATACCGGATCGAGCCATAGGGCCGCTCTAAACGTGTCCACGCCTGATCACTCATAGGTTTGATCCCTCACCATTCTAGAAAGAGAGGGTGGTTACAGTTATTGTATTCGATGATTACCTCCTATGAGCCTTGCATGGTTAGCTACCATACCGGTAAAGAGCGCTGCCGGGTCGATACAATAGTGTCAAAAAGGGGTTGTAATTCGAGGCCACGGTTACAAAGGTGTAAGGACCAAGTAGGACGCAGCCACAGAGCGCGTAAGAGATCCCCAGATCCCCTCATGCACTATGAAATTAAATGTATGAATTGATGATTGATGATATGATGATAAGTATGTATACGTATTTGTTTAAGCATTTTGAATAACTGTTATGCATTATGTATCGTCAAGGGAGCGTCCCTAGACGACTATTATGTCTTTAGCAGTAACGACATGTTAATGAGCACGAAGCCTAAGTAATGACAAGATTAGTTATCCAATCACCTAGTAAAGTAGATAAAGTCATTCAGGACCTAGACGAAGATAATAATCAGTAGGATTTTAGTATGCATGACACCTAGAGATCTCCTGGGTGGCCTGCAAGATAACGGAGTAATAAAACAATAGATGACGCGAAGAGACTCCCACTGTGAACGAAGCGTTCTCACCCCACTCCTTATGGGTCCAGGTATGCTAAGCGAAGGGATCGATGAGCGCCCGCAGCAGGACAGTTCCCGGCCGAAGCAAAGTGAAGACGTCCGTGATAGGTTGATAGATATTTTGTACTAGGATCTATGACTCTGGATAACTGTTTGTGTAATTACTTATTAATAAGCAATGTGTAATTATCTGTTGGACTGTGGTTGTGCTTATATGTATATTTATACTTCTCCAGCTTATCTCCACCTTAACTGCCAGGTACATTAGCATTTGTGTATATATATGCTCCTTTGATCACACACGGCTCCTAATTTGCAAACCGATACAGTAACAAAATAATTTTCAAATTGGTCCACATTTTCAAGTAAGAAATATTTTCCAAGCTAAAAGTAGGGGCTAAAAGTAACCCAACCAAAGAAGAAAACAACCTAGTAAGCATTGTTTACTACGTACGGGGTAAACAGTTAGCTAGGGTGTTTCATTTGGTATCAGAGCAGTTTGGTCCAAGTGAGCCTGAGGACTGAGCTTATCCACACTTTCGAGCATGTTTCATTTTCAGCTTGCACGGTGTTTAAGTATAGCACCTTTGGGTATAAGGTCCAAGTGGATAAATCAGTGGTACCGGAACACTGATCTGCCCTTGTTTCTTATGCATACTTAGAATCAGTTCGCCATGCACTGAGTCTTGTCGTTTGTGATAAGGAATAGTGTGGCAGAACGCACTCTATCACTTTGCTTTCATTCAACTGTTGCGTTTTTCAAGAACATAGAGCCTAGCTAACTCTGTGTCTTGTTAAGTGTATTCAGGGCTTGATAGCTAGTATAGAGTGGACTCTGTAAGTCTTATTCTTGAGAAACTTGGCCTCCTGCTAAGTGTCTCCCTGCGATTAGACCGTTACTCGTTGGAAGAGAACGGGTTGTTCGAAAAGTGAACCCCTAACCAAGGGAAGCCCTTTGTTCCTTTTCTCAATCAAAGTACTCCTTTACACTATGCATCCTCCCTCCTTGTAAAAGATTCCTTGGAAAATTCTTTAACTCTTTGTTCCTATCCTTGATAAGACATTCCCTTATGCCTATATGTTCACTTCAGCAAGAGATCCTTTGGAAAAAGGCCCGAGCCTTTACACCGTTCCAAATTCGTGTTTCTGCAAATCTTTGACCTTCCTTGTGGAAGATTTTCGGTTCAAGGTTGAATGTTCTATTCTTTTGAAGGAATAGAATCTGAGATAGTTCTCTCTCCCCATTCTATTGCTTGTCAGACGAGCCATGCCACCCCGTTCTAATAGAACCTAGTCGACCCCGTCAACCTATTCTGATGGAGTCAGTTCACGATTCTTCCTATTCCTGCATCTTGTGCAATTTTAGCTTTTGTTTTCGACTTCGAACTACGATGCAAGTTGTACTCTTTGCATCCGATAGGGAAATCCGGTTTAACAAATTTTATAAATCACCTCTAGCAACCATTAAACTTAAGAAGATATTCCTTAAGAACGAAATGGGATTTCTGAATAACTGAAAGATCTGTAGAAAACATCCAGTGATTCTGGGTATTCCAATAAAGTTGGGATAGGGAAAAGAAGCAGTGGGAAGGAGGGTATAGCTTAAAGGTGAAACCGTAATTAGGGAAGAACATAAGAAACAGTGAAATTCGCAGAATAAGGACCAATAAAAACCCTAGAAAACTTACGGGCTAAAACATATTATCTAGTCTAAATTTCAAAAGCAATAGGGAGTGGCATAGGAGCCCTATGGAGATAGGTGGAAACCTGATAGTGAAAAGGTTGGTAGAAATCGTACAGGTTTAGTGTACCCTTACATTCGCCATAAGTTTGAAAGCCTTGAACGAATAAGTGATGCCCTTTAGGACGCGTCCTTCGGAGTAGGATCCCTAATCAAATTCCTTACCCCAAGAATCCCATGGGGTGGAAGGAGAGTCGTTCGGAGGGAAGGTTAATACGATAGAATATGTTTCTGATACAAGGTGTTGATTCGGTAGGACTAATGATAGGAGCCTTAAGGGAGTTTAGGAAGAGTTACAAGGAATAGCCATACCCTAGTAAAGAGAAAACCCTCAACGCTTAACGATTTTATACGCAAGTTTGCCCCTGTTTGGTTAATCAGGAAGATCAGGAGTAAGACGGAAGTTCGAGGAGCTTTGGAAACCGTAGGAGGAAATCTAATCTAAAATATGTGGAAGGAAATAAATAATACTAGATATGTGGATGCTTTGATAGACCTTGTGTCTAGATTAGCCCAATACATAGAGAAAACTAGAAATCACTTAAAGGTGACCATTAGTAAATAATAAGATGACCCTTGGGGTTAACTATCGACTAGGGAAGTTATGGAACCGAGACAACCGAACACTCGATTCATGGACTTAAAACGAACTTTCAACGAGATTCCCTGCACTGATACATAGAAGATATGTTTCACCACTAGGAGATTGAAAAGCACAGTAAGAGGATGGTGGAACACATTTAGGCCCCTCCGCGAGCAAGTGGAGGTCCAACTTACCTGGAGTTAGCTCAAAGACAGTAATTGCCAGCATGTATTTCCCTGGAAACCCCCATACTCAGGAGGAAGCCAAGCTACGGGAGTGACACCAAGGAGACACGTCAATTGGGGAATACACAACCCGGTTTGGAGAACTTAGCAGACGCACTGTGACATACGTGGAAAGCTTGCGAACTCGTGGAGACAAGAAGGGTAAAGGGAAGATGGTCGTACCAGGAGGGCAACAGCAAGAACCGCTATGGGGAACACAACGGCTTCTCTAAAACTGCCATTGTAACCTTAACTGAAAAATAGAAGACGATGTGGGAAAGGCTTACCTTGGATTGTTCTAAAGGTACAAATTCTGACTACCTCCAAATTTCGAGGACGAAATTTCTGTAAGGGGGGTGGAATGTAACATCCCAAATTTTCCCCCTTCCGAAGATTTCACTTAAACCCTAATTTCGCATAATTAAAAGCACATTAGAGGCGATTATTGGGACTGGGAAAATTAATTGGAAAATTAATTGCTTTCAAATGTCAGTCAAATAATTGTTTCTCGATCTCGCAGAGTGCCGCAAGGTCCGTGCTAAATTTCACCGAAAAATGGGATTTTGGTAGGCACCTAAGGTATCTGTGAAAATTACCCTCCAGACAATAAATCTACAAATACCTTAACGTGACATACCCCTATGACCAGGAAAACTTGTAGATTGCGAATATATGTCCGAAATATTTTTGGAACATCTATTCGTGAACAAATAACGATCAAGTATGATCAGGATTTATCATAGGGCCATGCTCCTTTATCTAAGCCTGCGGAAGCCACTGTGGATGAGGATTATTAGGAAATTTTAAAACAATAATATATATATATATATGGCATGTAACAACCCGACTTTTCTCGTTCTTTAGGACATCACTTAGTAAAGAATTAAAAATATAA
>QANU01038033.1:0-14318 GCA_003254905.1 Nissolia schottii | reverse complement strand
GGTTGGGAATGGGTGGATTAGTTATATGAGAACGGATGAAGTCATACAAATTTTGATATATAGGATGGGGCAGAACGAAAGCCATGTGAATGGATATTTCTCTTCGAAATTGTATCTTGTGCTGCATTTCATCTTTAGGAGTAAGATGAAAAATTCCCTTACCAGTATAATATAACTGAAGCATAAAGTTGTCTCCAAGTTGGTAAAATTGTCGTATATCGTCAAATCCTTCTGTTTTATCCATTATTCAACGCTATTGACAAAAAGTTCAGACCGAAATACAATAATACCATATTTGTTTCAATTTTTATGACATAACCATGGATATATCATTTCACAATACATTTCTAAAAACTTCCTTGTAAACAACATTGGAAGTAACCGTATTATGTTCTGAGTGATCATGACATATCACTATCTTTAACCCTGCACGGTTTGTAACTCTACTAACTGCGACATACAACTGGCCATGAGTAAAGACAGGTTTCCTTAAAATAAGTCCAACCTTTGACAATGACTGGCCTTGGCTCTTATTAATTGTCATCCCATATGACACCATGATAGGAAATTGTCTTCTTTGAAACTTAAATGGGAGTTTTGTATCGGATGGTGTCAATGTCATTCTTGGAATGAAAACCTTGTCACCAATGCCATTACCAGATATGACTTTTGCTTCAATGACATGTCTTCCAAGTTTAGTGACGACTAACCTTGTCCCGTTACATAACCCAGCTGAATGGTCAATGTTTCGAAGCAGCATGATTGGAGTGCCAACTTTAAGTGTGAGCTGGTGGTTTGGAATTCCAGAGCACCTAATTGTGTTCAAAAACTCTGGTGTGTGGATACTGTTGAACAACTCATTGTGAGAATCAGACATGCAAGCCATATCAGAACTGAAGTATGTTATGGGTTCATTAGGATTCAAATCAATCATGTATTGATTGATTTCATCGACTAAGTTCAAAGTAGGGGCAAGTATGGCCTTTCCCTCTAAATATGTATCATCCTGTGAGTGTGCAATATAATCCCCATAGGTTGACTTAACAATAGCCTCAACAGGATCCTCCCATTCATCAATAAGCAAATCACCCAGGATTTTGATCCTATCATCACCGTCGACTGAGTCACTAAGTTTCCCATCTCCCAGACGAAGAATCCAGTCTGCAAACTCTTTCAAAGAATGTACATTTGTGTTTGCCGCGTTTGAAAATAGGCGCATGTTCGTTGTTAGTCGTAGAATTGTCACATCACTCCATAAGTATGATGAGTTGATTGTAGTAGTAACAATGTCTTGTCGACTTCCTTTAGATATCACAGGCAATATTTGTCTGAAATCACCACCAAACACAATTGTTTTCCCTCCAAATGGTAGTGATGCACTTGACTTATTCTCAAATTGCATAATATCTCTGATGGTTCTGTCCAACGCCTCAAAGCAATGCTTATTCATCATCGGAGCTTCGTCCCAAATTATCAACTTAGAAACTCTTATAAGTTCAGCAAGATGACTTCCTTGTTTGATGTTGCATGTGGAGAATTCATCGACAACCAAGGGAATTGCAAATCTAGAGTGTGCAGTTCTACCACCAGGTAATAATAATGAGGCAATACCGCTAGAGGCAACTGTGAGTACAATATTACCTTTAGATCTCAGAGCAGATGCCAGTGTGTTCCAGACGAATGTCTTGCTGGTACCTCCATACCCATATAGGAAGAACACACCTCCCTTATCACTTTGAATAGCTTGCATTATCTCGTTGTAAACCCCACGTTGTTCTTCCGTCATCTTCGATAACAATTCTTTGTGTTTTGTAGACAACTCGGCCCTATCATATCGAAGCTCAACGCAAATGAGTTTATTATGTGAATACAGTTCAACATCAGTGGTCACCTCAAGATTGGGAAACGGCATGGTGGGAAAGTCACGCAAACTCTTGTTGTTGCTGTTGAGGATTTTTTCAATATCAGCAAGTGTCATGTTGCATAGTTCTTCATCAGTCAACTGCAAACCTTTGAATAGAAATGACATAAGGTTAGAAAATAGTATCAGCGGATTACAATAATTACTTAACATCTATATCAATTGAGGATGTTCGAACTGGGCTTTACCTGGATGGTTTAGAAGTAACCTTTGGCGATGTAAAATCCCATCAGATAGTAATTTCCAATTATTTTTCCATACAAATTCTGGCCTGGCCATAGAATTACAGAACAACAAAGTAGCAAATAGTTTGCGAAGGTATTGACCAGATCCCCATTGTCTAGCTTGTTCAATTGCATCAGAATATTCTTTGTCGTCATCCAACAAACCCCTGGCATAACATGCATCTCTAAAAGACGCATATACAATGCCCCCAACTGTTCTTATCTCTTCAAATGTAATAGGTCCTTTGACTAAATTGAGTAACAACCTTAAATATTATCGTTCACCTGAATTAGGGGGAACAAAATATATGCAGCTGATTTTAGTGATGTTGGTTTTCCTCAAGGTCCATTGCCGAATATCTTTTTTCCATACAAATCTTGTAGGAAATTGACAATAGGTGAGATTATGTGCCTCCTGAAATTTGGCATTGGCATCAAACCAAGCTAAGAACTGGGATTGCGCGATAGTTTGTCGGGCCACAACCTCATCCACTGGATCGTCATCCTCGAATACAATGTTTTGTTCATCTGGCAAGTGAAACGACAATCTTTCAACTGATGGATCACGATAATGAAGTTCAAATCCAAATATCCGCCAAGCTGCCTCGCAGGGTGAAATATACCGGCAATCATAATACATACTAACTTCATCAACTTCGTTAGTGTTGTCATTGTCAAATGTTTGGTAGAAGGAGGCAGTCACACGGTCAGTACCCTTGTTGACATACTTGAATAGATATTTTATGGAATGGGATTGGTTACACCACTCAACATTGATATGCGCACCATACTTTAACAGTAGGTACTTGTTATGTGGCACGACAAACCTGTTATCGAGTGAAATATTTGACCTCGTCACAGTTCTTCCATCATCTCTTCTTCTATAATTTGGATATCCGTCATCATCAATAGAAGTTGATTCGATGAATCTCTTGGGAAAGTGCCTTGTACATCTCCCGTTGTCCATACATGGAGAATTAAGCCTAGATGAACCACATGGACCATGCACCATGAAGTTTTTCACTACATTGTAGTATGGAGCATCTAACACTTTATCTGGTATTTCTGCTGAGATGATGTTGTCAATGTCTGTGGCACATGGAAACTTGTCCTCTGGGCGAAGGAAAACCAATATGTGAGCATGAGGTAGTCCACGCTTTTGGAACTCTATTGTGTATATCACTGTAGAAGCGCGTATTATATAAGCAAATATTAGCGCAAAACACAATTACATGTAAATATGTAAACATTCAATTACAACTATATTCAATGAACGCATTGTAAATAAAAGGCAATTTAAATTATGATCTACATAAATTGAATACCTGCTTTAATCGTCCCAAATATTTTATTCTGGCGGATATCCTTAATCATTTGGTCAAGCTTAGTTTTAAAAATCCTTGTCAAAATGTCTGGCCTGTCGTCAGGTCTGAGGTTTCTTGGCCCAACAAATCTTTGAATTTCAGGCCATTTGGGATTACATGTGAAGGTGATGAACAAATCTGGGTAGCCAATAGTTCTACAAATAGCCATGCATCTTGATAGTTTTGAACCATATATCGTGCTCCACCAGTAAAGGATGAAGGGAGTACTATTCTCTTGCCTGCACACGCTGCATTTGTTTCACCATTGAGAACTGCATCTACCAATCCTTTGTACATCTCCGACCTAAGTTTTTTCTGATTTCTTCGAACCCATGCTAGTCTAGATGCCTCAATGGTGGAGTAACCATCCACCAAGAATTGTTGAAATAACCTTCTAGAATAAAGAAGAGTTGCCCTTTCTGACTGCCTCTCTTGTATTCTAAATGAATAGAAATCCTTCATAGTTAATCTATTACACCCTTTAGGATTTGTTGAATCTTTCTTGTTCAAAGGTATATCCTCACGAAACCCATCCTCACCATATGGGAACAGCAAGGGATATTGCAAACCAAGGTAAGATGGGTTCAACTCATTGATCCTTGTAAGGGATCCTGATCGATTCTCGACCACAATGTCCCTATCTCCTTTTGATATGTCGAAGTCATCTACAACCAATGTTGCAACCTCAGAAACAGTGGGAATGTTATAACGTCTACCATCTTTACCCCTTTTTCCAATTAATCTCAATTTGATATCTCCATTTGTATTATGAATGACGGTGGACCTAGCAAGCCGAAATGATTGTGCTAACACATTATGCTCATCCAACATGATCTTCAAATCACAAACTATATCCGGATGAAGGTTAGTACCATGATCGGTTGAACTATAAAAGAAAATAGGAATAGAATTAAGTTCGGACAACATGTAAAAAAATTTGGGTTGAGGTTGAGTTTATTAGGCTTGATTAATGGCGTGTCAATTATGTTTATAAAATTATTTTAAGACTTATAATGATGTTTAACAAACCTGATAGCTTTTAGGCGATTCTGAACTTCGTTTTGTGTATCATATATATAGAGTTGTGCAAATTTTACGGAGCAGCCTTGAGCAGGTAATAAACTACCCATTAGATGGTAGTTTTGTCCATGCATAATAAATGTAGGTGGACCCTTGCCTGTGTTAACAGATCGACATACTTTAGCACTAAGAGAAGTGAAAGCAAACATGCTGTTATATGACCTGATGTTCTCACGAAAGTGAAACCCCCTTTCAGTGTTATGAAATAGTAACTCTTCCAACTTTGCTGGCGGCCTTTGCAATAAAGGGAGTGTAACTTGTCCTTGTCTACAACAAAGAGAGAACTTCGGTACATTGCCTCTAATATTCTTCCTAATGTGCTCGTCAAACCAAAAGAATGCACCACATTCCTGACAACAATGTGTTGCATCTCCGATATCCCAATAATCTGATAATTGTGAATGAAAAATGAGAACAGTAATGATTTTGATAATAAATATTAGGATTTGTGGAATCTATGCATGCATCAAACAATTGTTGTCAACATAATGTAAATTAAGTAACTAAAATTGAATAAGATAGTGATAAATATTGTTCGTACCACTTAATTGCCCATGCCCAACATTTGTCAAAACTTGCTCTTCATTATCTGCTACAATGTAGAGTAAATGTTATCATATAATATGAAATGAAAATATAACTAAAAAAAGTTGATCAGTTCTTCCCGTCCAAGTACATTAATAGCATGGACTTTTGATCGATACAAACTGATCATGAGACATTACTTAATATAAAATAAAACAGGCATGGCCATTATTGACGATTTTACCTGATAATTGCTCATCACATATAGCTGGTATAGATCCCACTTCAACAATTGATCCAGAAATATCACCTATTCATGAATTAAATTAATTTATATATTTATCAGGTATATCAAATGGTAATATAACTAAAAAAGGATGATCAGTTCTTCCAGTCCATGGTACGTGAATACCATGGGTTTTTTCCCTCTACAAACTGATCATGAGACATTATTTAATTTAAAATAAGACTTTTTATGGCCATATTTGAGAATTTTACCTGATAATTGCTCATCAATTATATTTGGGATAGATCCCACTTCAGTAATTGTTCCAGGCATATCACCTATTAATTGGTAAGATCAATCTCAGATAAATGTAATAACAGATAAAAAAAATTGATCCAGATATATGAACCACTGGTATGATCAATAGACATTATTGAATATAAAAAAAACAGACATTGTTATACATGTGAATGTTACCTAATAATTGCTCCTCACATACACGTGGATAGACCCAACTTCAACAATTGATCCAGATATATCACCTATTAATATATGAAATTAACAAATGAAAATTTTAATTGNCTCACACCCTCACTCCCAGTCAAGGTTGACAAAATACGCACCACAAACTTTTGTTAATGGGGATGGAGATGAGGTATATAACTCATGGATATCCAGTAATTTAATATTTACTACAAATGTTATTATACTTGATTGTAGGTAAAAACTTTCTTATTGTGATGTCTTTAAGATAATCTATATTGTTTAAGCAATGTTGTTGTATTCTTTAATTTTTATGCTATGCACTTGTATCTGTTTTAGTTGCTCATACCAAGTTGAAGTCTTTTATCTAAGAACTAGTGTGTTGCTGGCACGAGGTTGCCAATTTGATTTTTTTCTTTTTCTTTATGGACTATCGATAATGAAAGAAAAAATAAGATTTGAAAATGTAAAAATAAAAAATGAGAGTAAAAGAAAAAATAAGATATGAAAATGTAAAGAAAAAGGGAGTGAAAATAATAAAGAGGAAGAGATGCAAAATGGTGATTGAAATAAGAGAGGGAGCGTGAGTTGTTATTTTTTGGAGAAAAAAATTAAAAAAAATTAAAATTGAATAATAATATAAATAGAATAAAAAATTTGGACACCAAAACGGCAAATTTTTTTGGGGGAAATTCTTTATTTAATTGCATAAATTATCAAACAAATTTTATTTTTTAAAAGTTTAAGCTTGAAGTTGTCATTGAAATATTTTTTTAAAAAATATTATTAAATTTTTATTATATATTTTGTTAATTTATATTGACATGTGTTAGTAGTAATAGTATCATAATATATTAGATAATAAACATAAAAATATTAGATAGCATTATTTTTTTATTATAAAATTTTAATTTTAAAATTTTTAGCAAATATTCGTGAGAATTTAAATCCAACATGCAAGGGATAATGGGTATATTAAATGAGTATGAGGGATGGAAATTAATAATCTGATTCCATGGATACCTATTATCATCTGACTTTCAACACCTACTAGGTTCTAACCCGCGCGATGCGCGGCATGGATGACAAACCATATTTGCGAATATATTTAGAACGACCACATTTTAGACGATACAAACAAATGTCGGCAGCAAAATTCAAGATATTGCAGAATACACAAACGATAATGTGAGAAAAAGAGAATATTCATTTGCTAGGAATATATTATTTACACACTAATCACATTAATACAAACGGAGATAAAAATGAAAAGTATGCAAAGAGCATTGTGAGTTGGAAACCAACTTCAAAACTAATTTCTATTACATAAAATAATATAAAGTCTACACCGGGAAAAGGCCTATTGAAATGAGAAAAATGTTCTTTAACGTCGTAAGATCTTGCCATGAACGTACATAGAATTGTTGAAGATCATTAGTGTGCAAGTGAATCAAGTCAATAAGTATTTTCTTCACATGAGAAGGGTATAAACCAAGCTCTGGGAACTCAAACGTTTGTATATTATCTCCGAGCACTGCTAAAGAATCTCCAATAAACATGATCAGAGTTTCAACTGCATCAACATGTGGGACCGTATACAATTTGTGCCAAACAATGTCATTTGAGTCAGTTAAAAATGTCCAAATGTCAACTTCATATTCTGACCTATGGAAACTATAGGACATGAAACAGACTGTATCCTTATATTCAACAATGTTGATGAAGTATTGTCTGGCTTCGACGGGAATTGGAATGTCTTGATAAATCCCAGTTTGTAAGGAAACAGAAAAGATTGAACTGGCTACTTTTTGTTGCGGGGTAATCATTTTAAGCCAATATGTAACCCCGTTAACTGTTGCAGACTGAGTTCCTAATTTCCCAATTCTAACATCATTTATCGACACAGCAGCAGTCCATTCATTACTATCTGGAAAGAAAACCCTAAAACTGCATTTTGCTTGTCGTGATCTTTGTTTCCAAATTTGAATTATCCGATAATGGGTTGAGTATTTGAGGTACCCAAAAGCATAGGCGAAGACATCTAAATTTGTTTGATCTACATGTGGATCTTCAATGAATCTTTTGAACTTAGTGGTTGGGTTCCAAACTAAAATCTCAGTATTTGGACCTGTCGGAGTTATCGTGGAGAACCTAAAGCATATGTTCCCATTGCTAACACCGATGACAGAAAACCATTGTGGTCTCGGTAGTCTATAAAATGGATATGGGGATGGAAGATTTGTTCCATCAACAGTGCTGACCCAATGCAAAGCATCGTTATAATCATGGGTTGATGGAGACGCAGAATGTATTAACATAGCAGAATGAGCATGTGGTGAAGTCAAAAAATGGGTTACCAGAAAGTCAGGGGTTTGTAGATATGTGTTCCAATGCTGTGATGTACATCTGAAGATGCCCCACGGTATATACATCAATTCTTAAGACAATCATCTCTAGGATTTCGTTTGGCAGTGGAGGCAATTGAGAAACATGACGGTGAGAAGTAGACATATTTCGTCGAACAGATTCTGCACGCGAAAAGATTAGTTTGATTAGTTCAAATGAATAAACCTGTAAACGTAATTTTTTTTGCTATACAGTGAGTGCAAATAAACCCCAACTTCAGTTATTGATCCAGATATATCACCTATTATATATAAAATTAAATCATACATTTAATTGGTAGTTAGCCATGACGTACAGATTTAATGGTCATACATTATATATCATGGATGTTTTATACATACAATTGATCATGAGACATTATTGAATATAAAAAAACAGGCATTGTCATGCACATGGTTCTTTCAAGGATAATTGCTCATGACATAGAGTTGGGTATAAAATACATAATAAGAGAGTGAAAAAAGCAGCAAGTATCTCTTAATTGTTCATGCCTAACGTTTGTCAAAAATTGCTCTTGGTTATCTGCTACAAATTATGAACACATACTTATCACGTATATCAAATGGGAATATAACTAAATAAAATTGATCACTTCTTTCCCATCCAAGTACATGAATACCATGGATTTTTTATCTATAGAAACTGATCATGAAACATTACTTAATTTAAGTGCAACCACCATCAGTTATAATAATTGCTCATCACTTATAATAATTGTTCCAAGTATATGACCTACTAATATATTAAATTACACTACATATTTAATTGGTAGTTTGTCATGGTGGATTCAATGCTCATATTCAAGGTGGAATAAATTTAATTATAAGTGTTACACAATGATTATATCAGTGTGAATCAATTGAATGACTTAGGGATCAATATCAAATAATTATATTCACCTATTATGGAATAATAAGGAGCAGGTTTAAAAATGATCAGTTATGGACATACATGATCACTAATACAATGGATGTTCGATAAGTATAATTGATCATTCCACTTGTATGTATAAATAAAAAAAGAAACAGACTTGATCATTCCAGTTGTATGTATAAAAAAAAAAAGACATTGTTATACATGTGAATGTTACCTAATAATTGCTCATCACATAAACCTGAGATAGACCCAACTTCAGCAATTGATTCAGATATATCACCTGTTAATATATAAAATTAAAGCATATATTTAATTAGTAGCTAGCCATGATGTAAAGATGTAATGGACATATTCACAGGGGCATTGAAATTTAAGTATATTTATACTCCTTAAAATTAATAGCCATGAGTATTTGTAAGAATCACCGTCTAAATTAAAACCATCTAAATTTGTGATAGATCGAACATTAAAGCCTGAAAAAAAAAAGAGGAAATTATGGGGCATGAGTACATAGTAAACCTATTCATAAATAACGTTTTACTTAACTAACAGGTTTACAGACTAAACAATCAGACACAATACATAACAAATGTCAATAATAAATTACCTTGTGTGTAATTTGTGGAGTTCTGATCAATCCCCAAACGTGAAACTACAACACTTTTACTGGAAGGGCTAATCAAATGTCTTCCCTTATTGAGTTTGCCTTTAAGCATTCCACCGGATGTTGATTGCGAACAATTGGTAGATTGCTCCATTATAGCAGATGATGTACCAAAAGTGTGGGTGACACTGCCCAACCCACACGCGCTACTGTTTGTAATGGTCAATGGTATGCCTACATGATGGTAAATACTCTAAGTACACTAAATTTGACTTCACATATAAAATGACTAAAAACATTTGTTTGATAGATGTGCTTACCGAGTGATATCTGTTGTAAAGGACTTCTTCCAGTTTTAGTTTGTAGTTCATTGTTGCCACTAAATGAGTTGTCTGTCCTTGTTTTTTTTATGTGTGCATGATATCCATTTCTGACAACGTTCTCTACATAATTGAGGTCATATAAAAGTGATTAATTAACTTAACTATATAATCTATATGATCAAATTGTACATTTGAACAAAATATGAAACTATGGATGGTTTTACAAACAACATTGGACCAAATTGATCAAACATGTGGTTCATCATTTAAATTTTATGTTTCTTATGCAGCTTAGTGCAAAAGTCACGTGAAGTTTTTAGTGTTATCAGTGCAAAAGAATAACAACAGTGAAGGTTCAACAGCAGAATGACATAGCAAAATGTAAACTAAGAGATAAAACAATGAAACAGTGTTATACTATTACATGTTAGGTTTAACTGAATCAAGTATTGAAGTTACGATTATAAATTGGTAAAAAAAAACCCGTAAAAACCCAAATGTTCCTAGGGTGTCACATTGAAGCATAAACCCTTGGGCTACAAATCGAAAGGCAAGAGAAACTACACTAATCCTCGGAATCGAAGTCTCAGTTCTAATATATATATGGTGATAGAAATTTTAACAAAGAAATTGAATGCAAAAAGGTTTTGCAAGATTTTGACATCATTGCCAATAAATCCCACACTAAAATAAATAAAAAAACAATTGATGTAATTGCAATTGAACTCGTTTTTATCATGTACAGTGAATCATTTACTTTCACTCACTTTTTATTTAACTTTGGAATGTCAATCCTGCATTAAATTGGACTCACAAATTGTAGACAAAAAGCGGATGAAAATATTTACTTATAAATAGAGAGAATGTTAAATGAGTATACCTTTTTCACGTTCAGTGCATTTATGTTGCTTCTTTTGTAACAAAAGCTGAGCCCGCCGCTTTCGTGCATTCTGTGTATCTCGGTTATCCATGAGTGCTGAAATAAATAGAAGAACATTTATTGTCAACAACCCATCTATAACAATGTTTTAATAGGGGTTCCCAGCCCACGGTTTATCAGATGTCACAGGAATGAATAAACAAAAATGTCAAACAATATTATTTCTGAACATGTAAAAAAATGGACCACATTATATAAACATGATGTGGTGGAGGGTAGCAGCTTGTCAATATTCAGAGAAAAGAGTGGGATTCAGAGGCAAGTGGTATAAAAAAGTTTTCTGGATTCTTACATATCTTAGCACCCTTTGATGTCGTTTCCTTTCGGCCCGAAGTAGCACCTTGTTTCAGATGCATAAAATTTGTATATAAACTGCACTATCTAATGTATGACAATCTTATTTGAACTGCCCACGCAAAGGATCAGGATGTTCGACTTGAAGTGTGGCAAGAACTTCTGGATGTGTGTATTCTCCTATTACAGTGAAAAATAGGAAAAATGCATTGGAAGAAATGCAAAGATTCCAAATTGCTGGTGCTGGTCATGAACACACGTGGAAGGAGTTGTATAGTACATATTTTCATTTTAATAAGCACATTGTAAATCATTGACATTTGGTTGCTGCTGCTTTCGTGCATTCACATTTTAATATTTTCATTTTATAAGCACAGTGCCCATGTATAGAACATATTGATGTGTACCCCATATACGTGGAAATCAAAATAATTGTTATGCGACATTGTGTACAATAATAGTTTCATCGTGGGTCAACACTGTGTACATGTATATTATCAATTTTTGTGTACCCCGTGGTTGAATGGTACGTGAGGTTTTCACTGTGGATATTAGGCAATGTCTAAGTGAAAAATATGCTTGTATGTGAAAATTTGATAAACAACCATTTTGGGTTTAGTAGTTAAAAAAAAAAAAAAACAATGATTCAGAAGCATGATCACATAAAATTATGGCATGTCAGTAAATTATGTTTACATTAAAATGTAAAAAGTCCTGTAGATATTTGTAAGATGTTCTTTAAATCAGTATATATAACTTGATATTTCATAGGTTTTAAATTCGGTTAACATATTGTGCATGTAGCCACTAAATAATTTATGGAAGATTGTTAACAAACCCCATCCATTTCCAAATATTTAATTAAAATGTTGAATGACAACAACCTATAATATAAAATGCATTGTAAGGAAGGGTTTGGGAGTGTAATGATAATAGATGCAAATGCAGGAGAATGGCTCAGATCATTACCTGGCATATATATTACCTACTTTTCAAAAGGTTACGCTATCTTCATTTTGGTTCCATGTTTAAATGAAATGATTTTATTGTACCCCACTATCACAGGAGGCATAGCAAAATGATTTTATTGGATGGGTTTTTGAAAAAAAATTGTAGTTTTTTTTTATACAAAATGATTTATCTGTTATAACTGCCACTCACAAATTTCTGATGAACACACATGTGATCAATGACTATTCAAATCAGAAAGTGGCAGACGCAAGGTGTCATAGCCTCTACGTTCGTCAATTAAAATATGACCCATTGTCAAATGCTATATGTCAAGGTACAACAAATTCTTCCTTCGTGCGGCACCTTCCAGAATAGACTCATAGGTGTTGGAAAATGAAATTTTGGAAAAGTCATATATAGATTTGAATGGACAGAAAAGTGAGGGGTTGAGATGGAAAGAGGTAAATGGAAAATATGTACAAAAGAGTCATAAAAGCAAACTCTAGGAAGGTACGGTGCTGCTGAGTTTTGTATATGACTTTAGTTTTGCCACTAATAAAAAGGAAAGGTTTAGGACTGGAAATCAAATAAATTTTTTGTCCGCATGGAAAATAACTAACATATGTTATAGCAAGATGTGAGCAACAGGTATAGCATATGTGGAAAACAGCACTGCCGCCGTAATATTGACATTGGTGGCATAGCATATGTGTTTTAGCCTATGAAGTTTATTAAAAGTGTAAAAAGGATATACTTTACTGTAAGTGTGGACAATTGAAAGCTATCAGGTAACTTGCACAAACATTGTACAAATAAGCACACATTAACAGGAGAGATCAGCTAATGTTTCGTTAATTTTATATATACTTTGATTTACATAAAAATATGTAATTGTAAAAACTGATTTGGGTTTAAAAATAAGTGAGCGTATTTTTATCAAAACTGGAAAACAATAACAGATTATATACATTAGCTTATGTGAGAAATAGGCAGTGAAAAGTGGACTGCGGACGTAATATGCTTAATCTGGTGCCGTAGGCTATGTTTTATAGGTAATGAAGTTTGTTGAAAGTGTAAAAAGGCTGCTTTCTGTAACTGTTTACAACGCAGCAGGGAGTTATCAAAACTATCACATAACTTTGCAAAAAGATTGTAGAAATAAGGAGAAATTGACAGCAGAGCACAACTATTATGAACTGATTTTTTATTTTGGTGTGGGAAGCAAGCAAAAGACTTGTAGCAGGGGTAGAAAATGAAAAGGTGAAAGAGTCAATTTGCAGTCTGCCTGATGTTACTCAAGTGGGCCCCGCGATTATTAATTGTTGCTCACGAAATCTGAGCCAAATGTTGAAAAGTAGTAAGTTAGATCCAAAATTTGAATCCGTATTGCTACAGTATTTGTAGAATGAATGGAAGTATGCAAAACGAAATGTCCAGATAATCTATTCTAGTAATTGAAAGGCAATGATATATTTATATGGTAACAACCTTGTATATTGATCTCCATCGTCGTACATATGCTGTCACAAAACGTTCATGTAATTCACACATGTGTTGCTAAAAGTGTGAAAAAAAGGTGACCGGATAATGTTTTTTTGTTTATCACTGGGTAAATAATTATAATGTAGTTTACCCATTTTTTTTTTGTTCCATTTCGTTTGGATTCCAAAAAATATTGACATTTTTAATCTTTAACACGGAGTGTTCAGTGGCAGAGATATCTTATTTTGCAAAATATCTTTGGAAAGTTAACTATGCTATGGACTTTAGTGTCTAGTGGCATCATTGTTCAAAAGATAAGATATCCATCGTATGTGTAAAAAAGAAATATTTTTTCCAAGATGTAGACAGATATAGGCTGTAGGTTTTGTCGATGGAAGAAGCAAAAGTTATTTTGCAAAATATATAAATTACCCGTCGATTTTTTTTTTGTAGCAATGGAACAGACTAATGGAAAAAAATTATAGGCACTTATCAAAATATCAATATCAGTGAATATCTTTCACATCAACCGAATAAAGGTAGACATACATGTAGACATACATGATGTAACACCCCTGCTAATTGCCCGCTTCCATGGTAGCAAGCAATGCTCACAGGG
>QANU01037997.1:11447-24418 GCA_003254905.1 Nissolia schottii | reverse complement strand
GATTATTCTTCAATTAATTATGCTTGCATCCTTTTATCAAAACATAATCAAAAACCTACAAAAGACAGAGATTTAATTAGATAATTCTTTAAAATATGTGAGAATAAGTGCCATTTTGAATGATGAAAATTGTATATTTTGGGCACTTATCAGCAAAATGATTACGGAGAAAGCAAGCCTAGAACCAGTGAATTTCCAAGTCAGATTTAGGAAGGGTAAGTATAGGAAAGAATAAGATTTATGACATAAGACCATGTTGAAGCCGCCGAGGGTGCGCAAAGTAAAAAAAGTTATGATATGAAATAAGGTTGCGCTAAATGCGTGTCTGGTATGAGCTCTGCCATTAAGGTCAAAGAATACGGTCCTAGGGTGTATAATACATCGCGTGTGGGCGAAGGCCCTAGGGTGTATAATACATCGCGTGTGGATGAAAATCCTAGGATGTATAATATATCGCGTGTGGACGACGACCTTAGGGTGTATGATACATTGCGTGTAGACGACGGTCTTGGGGTATACCATACATCGTGTGTGGGTGCCGGTCTTAGAATATACGGTACATCGCGTGTGAATTACGGTCTTAGGGTGTACAAGGAAGAGAGACAATAAAATAGAACCAAAAATAACAGTCTAATAGATGGTACAAGGAAGAGAGACAAGAAAATAGAACCAGAAAGAATAGTCTAATAGATGGTACAAGAAAGAGAGACAAGTAAACAGAACTAAAAAAGAACAGCCTGATAAATGGTACAAGAAAGAGAGACAAGTAAACAGAACCAATGGAACAGTCTAATAATCAGTACAAAAAAAGCCCATGAATTTTCCTATGCATAAGATATATGTTGAATGTAATGTTATGTCCAAGTGTCGCAGCTCATCAAGTGAAATAACATCACGAGATGGCCCCGCTAGTGCAAGTACGCAGGTAAGTGAAGCAGTGGCACGATACCCTGACGAACATGAATAATCAGCACGCTAACTTATACAGAGGTAAAGCAAGAATAGATTCCCCAATCACCTAGTAATTAGATAAAGCTGCTCAGGACTAGAACGGAAAATAACAAGTGGGGATTTAGTATAATAATGTCACCTAGAGACCCCCTGAGCGGCGGAATCATAATGGAGTAAAAGAAACGAGTAGTCATTCCCCAAGAGTTCCCACTGAGGACGCGACGTTCTCATCCCCTACTCCCTTATGATTCCAGGAGGGTGCGACAAGTACGCTGGAGCGGAATAGGCATCAACGGACGAGGAAAGACCTCAGCGTCAGCAGGTTCCAGGGAAGCAGCAGGGCAAAAGTTGGATATACGCATCAGGACTCCTAAGTGTACTATATTTTGCATGTTGTATTAGCTTAATGGATTAGTTATGCCATTAGCTCGTAAGTGCAGTAATTGTAATATGTAATTATGAGCAAATGTGTAACTATTTCTAGACCTAGATGTATAAATATATTATGCTCTTTATGAGTGTGTTACGGCCACTTAACTATTAGGTTATTAAACGCTTAAGTCTTGTAGACTCTATCGCTTGCTTATATATGTACATGTTGTTAAAACGTGCACGTCTCATATTTTACAATTAATAAAGAGAGGAAAAAGTTTTAAATCGGTCTGTATTTTCATTAAGAGATTATTTTCAAGAATAAACATGGGGCTAGAAGTATCGCTGCCAAAGCAGACAACAACCCTATAAGTCGCTACGACTATAACGTAAATGGCTAGTAGGGGTGTTTCACTTAACTCACCTTGTTTGATGGAAAAAACTTTCTCTTGTAGCACCGCAATCTTGGACTCGTCACGTTGAAAGTACCTCTACTTCAGATCATTCGATAGCTCACACACATCTTTAAGCTAGAACACGCTTTTTAGGATTTCAGGATTGAGTGAAAGGTTAATCCATGTAACATCCCACTTTTTCCTTAGCAAATATTTTGCATAATAAAATATATATATATATATATATATATATATATATACGAGTGATTTATTAGGATTGAGAATTTTAAATCACAAACTACATTTTTAATAATGATGATTAAGGTAATAATTTTGCGATCTCGTGAAATCTCGTGAGATTCGGATAAATTATCTTTTGATGTAGGAATTTATTTACATATCAAAGGTATCCTTAAAACTCACTTTTACGAAAGTAAATTTATGATTACCTTGGATTAATTTAGATTCCTTATTAAGGTAGTTAATATAAAGCGTTTTTATGTTCAGAAAATTTTTAGGACATCCGTTAATTTGCTACACATGTACGACTATACACGTACACGGATAGTTAATGACCAAACACGATCAAACACGTACAATATTTGAGCTAAAAAATTGCTCACCAAACATGGCACATACACACTCACACGACTGCCCTTTCACCAACCCCTTACACACACCATACTCCATCATGCCTCCACCCATGCTTTTTACTATGCAACACAATTTAACTATTCAAATTTTATGTATTTATTTCACTTCTTTTACAAAATCTTCTTCACTCTCCCGTAGCCTCCTCTTATCGATCCTCCAACTTCATTTCTTTCTCTCATTTGCTTTCTTTCCTTGCTCATTTTCAAGACTAAAAACCATAGCCATTGTGCATCCATCCTCTTCTCCATTTTCTTCCCCTTTTTCTCCAAGAGCAAACCGAACCACATAAAGCCCACACAACCATCTTTGCCTATTCATTTTGTCCCATTTGTAACCAAGAAAACTCATGTCATTTCCCTTATAAGAACTGAACAACCATCATCCTCCATTCTTAAGGTTTTCATCTTGGAGAAAGGGTGATAACAAGCTTTGGAACATCAAGGCTTCTTAGGAATCCACTCCAAGTTTTCTTCACCAACACCAAGCCTTCTTCACAAGTGGGTAAACCTAGGCAAAACCACCACTCTAGTGGTTTATGTATGAAATGTTGTTTGAAATATATATTGTTATGTGTGATATATTGTGTGTTGGTTGTATATATATGTTGTTTTTGTGATTTTTGAAAGTTAATGGTGTTCCTTGTGCATTGTTGGGATATGTTGGGAGTGAACCTAAGAAAAATGATTGAGAAAAAGGTTAAGAAATGAGAGAAACAAACAAAGGAACAAGGTTGTGCAAACATTTTTACGTCAGGCAGCTGAGCAACCTTGGAGGGGCGCTGAGCGACTTGAGTGTTCCCAGTGGCCACTGAGCGACCCTTGAAACACCCTAGCTAACTGTTTACCCGTACATAGTAAACAATGCTCACTAGGTTGTTTTCTACTTTGATTGGGTTACTTTTAGCCCCCTACTTTTAGCTTGGCAAATATTTCTTACTTGAAAATATGGACCATTTTGAAAATCATTCTGTTACTGTGTCAGTTTACAAATTAAGAGCCGTGCGTGATCAAGGAAGCATATATATACAAATGCTAACGTATCTGCTCGTTAAAGTGGTAATAAGCCAGGAGGAGTATAATTATACATATAAGTACAATCAAGGTCCAACATATAATTACACATTGCTTATTAATAAGTATTTACACAAAAGGTTATCAAGGGTCATAGATCATAATACAAAACATCTATCACCGTAACGCAACTGTCGTCACTTTACTCTGGCCACGGAGTTGTCCTGCTGCCTCTCGCTCGTCGATCCATTCGCTCTGCACACCTGGACCCATAAGGAGTGGGGGTGATAACTCTTCGTTCTCTGTGGGAGTCCCTAGCGTCATTTATCGTTTCATTACTCCGTTATCTTCCAGGCCACTTAGGAGTTCTCTAGGTGTCATGCATACTAGAATCCTACTGATTATTATCTTTGTCTAGGTCCTAAATGGCTTTATCTACTTTACTAGGTGACTGGGGATTCTCTAATCTTGACATTACCTAGGCTTCGTGCTTATTAACTTTACGTTACTGCTATAGACATAATAGTGGTCTTGGGACATTCCCTTGACTATACATAATGCATAAACACCCCATATTCTTGCGAAAGAGTGTTTAATTTGGATCTCTTAACTTCATCTGTACCCTCGTGAGTGGCTTCTAGAGTATCCCAAATTTCTTTGGCTGATTTGCATGAAGAGACTCTAAATAATTCATCCATACCTACGGCAGAGGTTAGGTAATTCATGGCTTTTAGATCATACTACACTTTCTTTTTTCTCTTCATCATTCCATGCACTCATAGGTTTTGGTTAGCTACCATTTTCATTTGTGAACATAGGCACAAACGGACCTTCTTCAATGGTTTTCCAAACTTCTAGATCTTGTGCTTTTATGAAGATCATCATTTTGATTTCTAGAAATCATAGTGATCACCATTAAAGCGCGGAGGCCTATTTACGTTTAACCCTTCACTCAATGATGAAAGCTTTTACTGCAATGGGTTTGTACTCTCGTTAATTTAAAATATCCTTTTTAAAGCTTTCAGATCCTCGAGGGATCCAATTGCAATAAAGTCGGGTGTTATCGTATCCATAGAGATTGTGATTAAAACAACAATCTTTGATTGATGCTACGTTAAGCTTATAGAAAGCGATTGGTTTGTTTGAGTAAATTTAACCAAGAAACGATAGAATAAAATATAAAACGATAATGATCTTAAGTTTAGGAAGGTAAAGAAATATGTTGGGATTTGAATTGCAATATCACTTTTAATGTAACTAGTAACTCATTTAAAATGATCTATGAGTTTGTTTGATTGTATCGCCACCAGTTCTTAACTTAATCATCTTTCTCAAGCATGTTAAGATCACAAGTTCCTTTATAGATTGTCAATTGCCTTGCACAAATTTAACAAAGTACCTTGACGTAATACAGGTGTTAAAGTGATTAGTTGTTGGTTTCCAGTTAAGGCGGTTAAGAACTAAATGAATTGATCTAGGTCAGATTAAATGATGATAACTTTCGTCCACAACATTTAAATGTTGAATCAAACTTTAAGAATAGCAAGATTGAACTTTACTTGGTTTGTAACTTACTTAGGATAGCTTTCACTCAAACAAGTAAGTCTCAAGTTAAGAATCAAAGCACTAAACAAAAGTTAGCGTTAGGTGCAAGATCAATCATAAAAATCATAGAACATCATAGAATCATACTCATGAATCAAGACGGATACATTAAAGCAATACAACGCCTCAAATCCCAACAAAGAAGAAGTTAGCTATCCATTGTCATGGATAGATTACAACTTACAGGGGTTTAGAGCAATGGTTGGTTGAGAAGAGTGGTGAAATGCCTCCACACGTCCACCACGGTTCACAACCGTTGATAATCCGGCAGCACTTCCGTTAAGGAAAACTTCTAAAGCCTAATTTCCTACCTAACCCTAGCTTAAGGAGGTGTAGGAAATGGAAGAAAATGGGCGAAAATGGTGGTGGAAGAGAGGGGATGAAGGATGAATGATAGTTGCCTCGGCCGCCCTACGCTCAGCGGTTGGGGTACCACCGCTGAGCAGTGAGGTCAACTTTGGTGGGCGGACGCGGCTTCATTAATGGTGGTGGCGGCTTAAGGTGGCGCCAGGCTGGCGCATTTAATGCGGAGTCAAAGGCGGTGGCTCGGCTTCTAGAAGCTTCACCGCTCAGCGGTGAGTCTTGTCCGCTGAGCGCTTCCTTTCATCCGCTGAGCACTCCTTCGTCTGCTTGCGTCCTATTTGCTCTCTTGTCCTCTTTGTCTCTTGCTCCATTCTTCTAGGGATTAATCTTCATTCTTTTTCTTGTATCCTTCTTCCAAAATATATAATAAAACCTACAAAACATAAAGATTTATTTAGGTATTTTGTTGAAACATAAACGGATAAGTGTCATTTTAATAAGTGAGAATTGCGTAAATTAGGCACTTATCACTCAACATTGGTCTTGAGAATGCCTGTTGAAAGCCAAATGTTAGACTTTTTCCAATCTTGACATAGTCTGGTTTCCCACAACTTTGCACTTTCGTTGTCAAATTAAATTTATATGTATATGTGTGTATATATATATATATATATATCCTACTTTACGGCTTTCAGATTCACAAGGAATCCAATTGCAGTATAGTCGGGTATAGTCGATCCACAGAGAGTTGCAAAAATACTGTTCTTGAGTTCGTTTAATTTAGCAATGAAGTGAAGGGTTGTTGATTTTGTCATTTAAATAAATAAGTAAATAAACAACATAAAATAAATAGGCAACAAATCAGAGGTATATCCAGAGCTTGTTGGGAATTGAATCATATCATAGTTTCGTGCATCCCTTAACTTAAGACAACAGAATCATCATTTCATTGATTGCCCGCCACCAGACCTTATCTTATTCATCGCTTTCGCATATGAAAAGATCATAGGTTTCCTTTGTTAGGTTTGTTAATTTCTCACACAAACTTTAACAAAGTACGCCAGAATTATTCCAGATGTTAACACAGCTAACTTTTAGTCCAGTTACTGCAACAAGGTTAGATGAAATGATTTAGATCTGACTTTACTGATTGTAACTATTCGTTCCAACGTTCAAGTCTTGAATCTAGCTTAGCATAGCGGATTGATCTTAACTTGGTTACAACTTAATTAATATAACTATCGTTCATACAACTAAGTCTCATGTTAAGAAGCAAAACATTAAACCAAGACTAGCATTAAGTACAAAATCATTCAAGCAAATCATAAGAAATAGATAGATTCATATGTAATAGTTACATAGATACAATCATACTACAATAATGACCAAAATCCCAACAACAAGAGAATTAGGAATCCATCTTACAAGAGTATCTTGGAGGCAAGGTTTGGACGCTTACCATGACACGTAATCACGCCATCATGACAGCGGCTCGCCGAGCTTCCTCAATCTCCCGGCTCCTTCACAAGCCTCCTCTTTGTTCCTAACCTAAACTAAGCTTTAAAGTGCAAACGAAATGTAAAAGAATGAAGTGTTTGATGGGGGAAAGGATGTATGGAAGATGGTTTCAAGTGTGGCTCGACCTCCTCTATTTATAGGCGAAAATTGGGTGTCACCGCTCAGCGGTACAGGTACCACCGCACTGTAACACCCTAGGTTAGCAGCTTATGCTTAAGTCATAATCTGCATCTGCTAGGTTGTTATCTGCTGTGTGGGAATACTGATAGTCCCTACTTTACTTAGGAAAATAATTAAGTTAACTGAAAGTAAGGACCCATTTTTTTTTCTTTTTAAACATAAGTTATTGTTATGCGTCAAACTAGAGCCATGCGTGTGAACTATCATAAGTCCCATATAGTCGTATAACAGATAAGTGCGAGCGGCGTCTGTCATACAAGTACATACATAAACAGTAGAGTAAACAGTAACAAGTGGGTCCAACAGTTAAAGTCATACATGTCAGAAAGTCATATATACATATCATAGATACTGTACTGGTACATAAAACGGGCTATACATATCCTAAGCACGTACATACTATCAGAGCTACAAAATGTCATACATCAAAATACACATAAAGCTAGTAGGGGTGCACACGGGTCGGGTCGGGTCGGACCCGCCCGTGTCACAGACTCGACCCGCCCTCCTGCGGGCGGGTCAGGTCGGGTAAAAATGCAAATTTTTTTATGGGTACCTGTAACAATCCGACTTTTCCTCCAATTTAAAATGCTATTTAAGGCAAAATTAAAAATATAATAATAAGTAAAAGGTGAGATAAAAATCGAATAAAATTTAAATATTAATTTTATTTCTGTAATATTAGTTAAAAATAATTCTTTGACGATCTCGTGACGTCCGGTGACGTTCGGATCGAAATTAGGGTTTTATTTTAATTTCCTTATGACTCACAGGAGTCTGTAAAATAAATAAATAGGAAATTAAATGTAAGAAAATGTCATCCAGGATTTTCATATTAACCGGGATAATTAATAGGTCACAACGGTATGCTCGGAATATTTTTAGGACGTCCGGACATAAACAATTAATGAACACACATAACCTAAAACACACTAAGGGCAAAATAGGAATTACACGTGGCCATGGGATTAAGAATCACCCACGGCTGCCCTTCCCCCATGAGGAACCCGAACACACACATACACAAACACTCTAAACTTCTTTCATTTTCTTCTAAGGTTCCAAGACCACAAAGCTTCAAATTCACCAAGCTTAATCATCATTATCTTTTGTTCTCATCATCATCAATTACTCAAAATCATCAAGGAGACAAGCTAGCATCAAGGTGAAGAGTTTCTCTTCAAGTGGAAGCAAGAGAAACAAGCTTCAAAACCCTAAATCTCCATAACCTAGGGTTTTATGCTTTCTTGACAAAGAAACTCAAGGAAGCTTCAAGTTCATCTTTTCATCATTCTAATTCCTTTCTAAGCATCCAAGGGAGACTAAGAAGAGTTGTTGGTGAGTTTCCATCCCTTGGTACAAAGCCAAGTTTCCATAATCCATCTTTACCCTAATTATGCTAAGATGTCATTTTAGGTTAAGGAGTTCTCAAGCAAGCAAGCAAGGCTTGATTTCATCTTTTCCAAGCATTAACAAGCTCTTGAGGAAGTGGGTAACCCTAGTTCCTCACCTCTTTGATGGTGGATGATTGTATGTGATGCTATGTGTATGTTGATGATTATGTATGAATTTATGCTTATGTATGTTAGCAAGTTTGGTTAGGTTAGGAAGACAATTCTGAAGGGTCTTGTGACCTGGATTAGATGTGATTATTATGCTTGAATTATGTGTGAGACTCATGTAGGGTGCCATGGAAGAGAAGGGAAGAAAATGGAAGAGAATGGCAATTCGGTTTGCATGTCTCGAACAGGGGTCGCTGAGCGACGTCTCAGGCACCGCTGAGCGAGACATGGCTAACGTGGAAAGGTGAAAAGATATTTTTAAATTAAGGCGGTGGAAGAAGGCTCGAGAAAGTTTAGTCGCTGAGCGATAAGGTTGGTACCGCTGAGCGATGCAACCTTTATCGCTGAGCGCCAAGGTCCAAACCGCTGAGCGAACCTCAGTTTTCGCTGAGCGGCTTGAGACTAAGAAAAGCTGATGGTACCCTCTTGAGGCTCATAGTATGGTATTTGATGCTGTATGATGATTGATGGCTGAATTGTATGCACGTATATGCTGTATGTTATGAATTAAGATGGAATATGCATGTTATTGGTAAATTATGTTGAAATATGTGATATGCCATGTACTCTGAGACACCTAGTTAAAGATATGATAATTAACTCTGAAATAAGGAAAGATGCTGAAATGAACCATAGGGAACAAGTATGCCATGCTGCAGGTACAAAATGCTGAATTACTGCTGAACTGCTGAATCAGGGCCAATGCCCAATACTGCTGAACTAGGGCCAATGCCCATACTGCTGAAACATGGCTATATGCCACATACTGAAAAGGGCTAAATGCCCCAATACTGAAATTGGCTATATGCCACATGCTGCTGAGGCCGTGATCACGAGAGCCAGATAACAAGCCCATTTCAGTAGGTCGGATAGACATACTGAAGATGGAAGCCCGCCACAGGTGGTGTCGAGATGGCATACCTGGAGGTGTGCGGTTACCACGCCTATGCATTGTCGTACGGGGGCAAGCTTAGGTGGGGGTAAAATACCAGCCCACTGTCGAGGGGTCCCTAGGGGCACACGGCAGGTGGAAGTCCACCGCGGTAAGGTCAGGACAGTGTCGGCCTATACTGAGGGTGTGAGGTTATTCCGTCATACTAGTGTCAACAGAGGACATTATTATGGTGGGAATAACACCTATGCTGTTATACTGCTGTATTCTGCTACACTACTGTATTTTGTTATGCTGTTAAATGCTGTTACTCTGTTACATTCTGCCAAACATGTTATGTTGCTCATTCTGTCATGATTATGCTGATAATTCTGTGATATGTATTCTGCTGAATTCCGTTATGTTTATATTCTGCCGACTTCTGTTATGTCTGTATTCTACTGAATTCTGCTATGTCTGTATTGGATGATGTGATGTTTATTCTGATGACTCTGTTATGCTGAAGGTATTCTGAATTACATGCCGTTATTTAATTCAAGGGAAATGTATAATTCTGCTGTTATGCCGTACCGTCAAGAGCACGCTCGAGACGGTTAAGTATATGCAAGAACTGTTAATCAGCACGAGAATGTAGTAAACAAGAGTAGTTCCCATGTCACATGTTAATGCTGCTAAAGCCGCTCAGATAGGCAAGATAATAAATAGTAGGCTGATTAGTATATATGTTCACTAGAGATCTCTGAGCGGCCTGAAGTCCGACACAATCTGATGTACGACTCAGGAACTAAGGTTATTTCAACTGAGAACCTACCGTTCTCATTCCCCACTGTTTTATGACTTCAGGTACAGAAGAAGATGAATCATATTTCGAGGATGCAGAAGAGCCGCCAGATGAGCCATGAGCGGCTAGGAGATAGTTATAGTGTTATGTTTTGCCAAGGCTTACTGAGTAGCATTCCAGTAGTCCTTGTGTTTTGATGCTGTATATGCTGGCTTATGTATTTAATGTTTTGATCTATGTACATATTATGTATACAGTGATGTGACTTTGTATGGTGGACCCACTGGACGTATATTATATGTTCTATTTACCATAATGTTATCCGCTTTGTTATATTGATTTATTCCCAATGCATGACTCTATGTTATTATTAATATGATACAAACAAAAGTTTAAAACGGGTCCGTATTTTATGAACAATGACTACTTTCAAAAGACAACTATGGACTAAGTTATTCCTACCAGGTAGACAACAACCTAGTGAGCTTTGTTTACTAAGTACGGGTAAACAGTTAGCTAGGGTGTTTCAGTACCCGCCAGACCCGCCACCCGCACGGGTCGGGTAAGTTTTGGAGGGTTGGGGGGTGACCCGCCCTCTTTTTTTTTCTAAAGAAACTATTTTTTCTTACACTATCACAGCCCAGAAACCCTAAACACTATCACAGCCCACAACCCACTACCATAGCCCACGGCCCACTACCACTACCACACAGCCCAACCCCCCCCACATACACAGTCACACACACACAGTCTCTCTCTCACACACACACACAGAGCAAACAGAAAATTAGGGTTAAATTAGGGGCCGCGGGGGAGGTCGCGGNGGGTGGCGGGGTGACTGCTGGGTCGCGGGGGGTCGCGGGGTGAGACAGAGAGTGAAAGAGACATACTGTAAGAGGGGAAGAACCAGGTACATGCGGGTGGCGGGTCGGGTCAAGTTTAGGATTTCGAATCTGAGACTCGACCCGTCCAATTAAGTGGATCGTTCGAGTCTGACCCGCCGAACCGCCAAATCTGACCCGCCCGGGTCGGATTGGGTCAGATTTGGCGGGTCGGCGGGTTGGGTACGACCCATGTTCACCCCTAAAAGCTAGGACTACTGGCAAAAAGGTGTCATCACTGATGACAGGGTCTGGAAACAGGGCCGGTCAGATCTCCGGCTCATCCTCGCTGGGGTCTTCCTCCGGATCTTCCTCCTCGTCCTCCTGCTCCGGCTCCTCCGCCTCGTCCTCTGGCTCCGGTTCATCCTCCTCGTCTTCCTCCTCCATGACCTCCACAGGATACTCCTCCTCGGGTGATGAAGGCATTGGTACATCTGGCGAGTCTCGGGGGCCAGAGGATGGACCTGCCTCGTGGCTGGGAGTGCGAGGTGCGAACTGACGGCAGTAGTCTCTGGTCGTCCTCATCCGTGCAGTCTGCCGGTAAGCCTTGGGCGGTCGCAATCTCACAAAAACTGGATCAACCTCCACGTCCTTCTCGTAAGGAGCGGCCTCGCCGTCGGCGAGAGTCTTTGGCTCTGGGAAAACCGGTGGAGCAACTCGGCGGGGTGTGGGACGGTTCACCACAAGCACTGACCACAGCTCCGCCTCCTCCCCTGTCTCAAGGTCTACGGTCCTAAACCTGCTGCGGAGGATCCGCCGCTTCTTCGGTGGGGTCGTCATCTAACTCGCCTAAAGCCATAAGTGAATGGGGTGAGAACGGTGGTTCTCAGTGGTTAACTATGAATAGTGGGGATCTAGTTACTCAGCTTCTGGCCGTCCAGGAGATCTCTAAGTGTTCATGCATCTAGACATCCTACCAATTATTTCTTGCCTAAGTTCCTGGGCGGCTTTATCTAGTTACTAGGTGACTTGGATCTAATCTTTCTTACTAAGTTCTCGTGCTGTCTACCCTTGACCGTTCTGACACTACTACACATATATGTATGCCTAGTGACCTTGCCCCATGTGTTCCCTTCGAGCATGGTGACATGGTCGAGACATAACCACGTCTTAATCACATTGGTATGTATGCAAGGTAATCGTGTCTCATGCATTCCCTTCGAGCCTGGTGACGTGATCGAGCCCCATGCGTTCCCTTCGAGCATGGTGGCGTGCACAATGCCTGCGTTCCCTCTGAGCCTGCTCTTGTGCACTATGCATGAACTTAACATTTTAATTAACCGGTATCATATGCATTCATTGGCCGCCTTCCTTTGGGCTAAGCCATGTAGGCACGATGGCCTTATTCATTCGTAACCATCATCATCATCATCATCAGATGCACTTGTATCTTTCTGTACTATTCTGGTTCTTACGTTCATTATTATCTTCATCCATTAACCTTGGTCATAGCATAGCCTCTACTGGTCTATCTTCATGATGCATGCACGACTCGCTACTCGTGTTCTTGTTCTCGGCACCCTCGGGTGGCTTACAGTAATGCAAAATGACATTATAAACTTATCACATAAACTTCTACTGTTAAGTGCTTGTTGGAATATATGGGACCTTGAAAACCCCTTTAGGGAACCACTCAGCAACTCCAGGGAACTTCCGCGAAACCCACTAAGCAACTCTCTAGGGAACCACTCGGCAACGCCAAGGAACCTCCGCGGGACCCACTCAGCAACTCTCCAAGGAACCACTCAGCAACTTCAGGTAACCTCCGCGGAACCCACTAAGCAACTCTCTTGGAAACTACTCAACCACTCCAGGGAACCTCCGCGGAACCCACTCAGCACCACTACTAGTGTTCACTCAGCAAACT
>QANU01037997.1:0-11164 GCA_003254905.1 Nissolia schottii | reverse complement strand
ACCAGGTGCATTATATCACATACTCAAAATAACCATAAATAGATCACCAAGGACGTGATTTATGCATAGTTACCCACTTGTGGAAAACCTGGTGGTGGTGAGGGAAGTTTGGAGTGAAGTCCTACAAGCCTTGTTGTTTTCCAAAGCTTGAGCTTCTCCTTTCTCCAAGATGAAGATCTTTGAGCAAGGTGGAGGATGATGAGGTTGTTCCTCTTGATTTTGGATGGAAGAAAATGAAACCAAGATGAGGAGACTTGAGGGTTGTGTTTCGGTTTGTGGAAGGTGGAAGGAGATGGCAAAAGTGCTTGATCTCTTGAAGGCTTGGTGGTGTTCTTTGAGGTTTGTCTTAGTGTGGTTTTATGGAGAATGTGGGAAATGAAAATATCTCTTGGGGTTTTGGGGGAGAGAACTCGGTTTGGGTGGCTGAATGGTGAGGGAAATTAATTGAATTTTATGATTTAGTAAAATGTGATGAATAGTAGAAGGTATGGGCATAGGTATGGCTAGTGATGGGATTTGGTTTAGTGTGTAAGACAAGTAATGTGATGGGAATTTGGAAGCATAATTTTGGAGATTATTTTTGGACAAAAATTTCCTTTCCTAGCCGTGCAGCCCTCACCCTCAGCTGCTGAAATTTCATTTTCTCCCAGTTCCGGTTCGTTCGTGTTTTATCGCTCGCAGTCTTGGTGCGTCGCGCATGGTTGTCCAAAAAATATTTCGTTTGTACCGCCGCGATCCTCTAATTCCCTTCTACTTACGGGTATTAATATTTAAAGGCGTTTGTGAATTTTTCTCCGGGAGATTATTTTCACGGACACTTTTTTCGCGTCAGAAAATTTTATCGGCGAACAACGGCGGTTCGGTTGTCGGCCGAACTTCCTATCGCGACACGTCTTATTTCCTAGGGTTATTCTACCTAATAATTTCCCATCTTAACTCTCTAATCATGATTAGAAAATTAGTTTAATAATTATGTTTACGATTATTTCTCTAAGGAAAAATCGGGATGTTACACTGAGCGGTAAGGTCTTTATCGCTGAGCGGCGGTGCAGAATCGCTGAGCGGTGTAATCATTACACGCAGAGTAATAAATGCTCCGGCAACTTTTTGCAGGGCGGCGCCGCCATGCCAGGCTGGCTCCAGCTGGCGTAATAAATGTGCGGCTGCAAGTGGCCTCGAAGGCACATCCGCTGAGCGGCTAAGGTGAACCGCTCAGCGGTGCCTTGTCTTCATTCGAGCTGAGCGAGCTACTCCTTCCGCTGAGCGTCCCTACTGATTATGACATTTTGCTTCTTTTTCCGCTTATGCCCTTTTGCTTCATTCTTTATGGGATTCTTCTCAATTAATTATGCTTGCATCCATCTTTCAAAATATATTATAGGTTGCCTACCCGGTATCCAAGGCTTAGCCTTGACTAATCCGGGCCGACCCGGGTCGCGCACCTGGCTATGGCGGGTGAGTCTCCTAGCGGGGATAACTGCGTTCACAAGGTCTCGAACTCGGGACCTTGCTTAAGCGATACCAAGCCGCTTACCACTTGGACCAACCCTCGTTGGTACTTTCAAAATATATTAGAAACCTACAAAATATGGAGATTTAAGTTAGATAATTCTTTAAAACATAAGCGAATAAGTGCCATTTTAATTGGTCAAAATTGCGTAAATTGGGCACTTATCAATGCCACTATGGATTTTTAGGAGTAATTTTCCTAAACTTGTGCTCTGATGCCAATTGTAACTTCAGATAACAACCTAAGAGGGGGGTGAATTAGGTTTTACTTGGTTTTTCTCAATTTTGATTCTTTGAAAAAGTGATTGCTTAAGAACCCTAATTCTTAGGTTATGACCAATGACCAACAATAATCAAAACAAAATTGATAATGCAGCGGAAAAATTAATTACTGAAAGTAAAAAGTGTAGGGATAGAGAAGATCATACCAGAGATTTATCCTGGTTCACCTGCAACCACCGAAGGCTATGTCCAGTCCCCTGTTCTGATTTAGGGATTTTTCCACTATGTAAACTATGTTGTGTACAACATCACAACTGAGGCACTTACACAGACAACTTCAAGAGAACACAGTCGTTCCCCTGGTTGTACAATGCCCTCACCGAACATTACGATGATAATCAGAATTTCCTCATAGAACACTACGGTGAATATCAAAACCACACCGAACACTACGGTGCCACAATTGATTCACAATTGTTGAAGAAGTAATACAATGGCTTTGCCAATCCTAATTTCACGGTTGGAAGTTTTCCTGAATAGAAAGCACAAATGATATAACAGTTAAGGCTCAAAGGCTTTATGAGTTTTTGGATTGACAATAAACTTGAAAATTGGTCAGAACTTTGAAATTAATGATGAAAGAATGGAGTTCTAGAGTTCTATGGTGGTTTGCATGAGTTTCCTCATTTTATAGGCATAGGTGCCTGTTCATGAACCAATTGCATGGCTTATAGATGCCAAACAATACACTGTTTCATGAAAAAACACACCAGTTCGGGCATGTAATCGATTAACCAAGTGTGGTAAACGATTACACACATAAAAACTGCCAATTTTCAAATTCTTTGAGGTGGTAATTGATTACCATAAGTGTGTAATCGATCACACACACAACAAATGCCAATTTTGAAAGTTTGTGAGGTGGTAATCGATTAACACGAATGGGTAATCGATTATTCACATAAAATTTGACATATTTTCAAATTTTTGATGCTGGTAATCGATTACTTAACTCCTGTAACCGATTACTGAACTACTGGTAATCAATTACTGAAATCTAGTAATCTATTACTCACATAGCAAAGTGTTTTCCCAGTGTTTCAAACCCTAGAGAAGTGTTGCTAATTGATTTTAGCTTTAGGAAAAGTGTTAGACTTGTTAGAATAAAAACCTTATGAGTCAATAACCATGATATCAATAACAAGTGCTAACTATTAGACTCTAAGGTAAAAACACTTGAACCTTTAATATGTTGAACGGTTGAGCTTTGCAGTTCTTCGATTGTGTCTTTGCCTTTTTCTTGCTTTTTGTTGATGTGTGTTGTCTTCATCAAAACCTGGCCATCAAGGTTAGATAAAGAATCTTCTTCACATATCTGTCAAACCCGCTGAGCGGCGTGCAGTGCGCTGAGCGGTGTCAATGCGACTTTCAAGGTGGCTGCAGGGTGGCAGAGCTTGCTTCGCGGTGAAGTTTCTTCACTCTGAAGCAATGATGGCTGAGCGGTCTAGCCTTGTTGTTTCGCTAAGCGACCTGTGGATACCGCTGAGCGAATTCTCCTCTGAATTGACCTTCTTTGCTTTCTTTGCTTCATTCTTTGTGAGATTTTTCTTGATTTTGTCCTCTTGATATGCTTGCATCCATCTTTTGAATATATCAAAAATCCTACAAAAGTGGGGGATTTAGTCAGATAATTCATGAAAACCTAAGCAGACATGTGTCATTTCAATAGGTAAAATCGCGAAAATATGACACTTAATACTCCCTCTAACTTAAGACCTTGTTTGTCCTCAAACAAGAAGTACTAATCATCAAAGTTTTTTAATAGAAGGATGCTCGTGAACACTTAGTTGTTTACAGATTATTGAATTGATCTCCATAGTCCAAGCTTCAAAATCAATCAAGACCTGTGAGACATTATAGAATGACCTTAACAATAATCAAATGCATTATCATATTTTGAATGCCATAAACAAATCATACTATCCAATGCCTTTTCAATCAAGGAAATTTTATTTATTCACACAATGGTCAGTGGACCAGTTTAAGGTGAGTGTCTCTCTTGCTATCACCATTGAATCACGACAAATTAAATTTGTTACATGTCTCAACAATCAAATCAAATTGTAGGGTCATTCAAGGATCACTTAAGGACTTTCCAAGGTTGTAATGTGGTCAGGCTACAAAGAAATTTGGTTTTTCTGGATATGCAAAGTTTCTAACTAAGAGAGCAATGGAACTAACTTCTTTTGTCACCTTTTTGTTTCAACACACTAGTCTTTATTTTCAGCCCTTTTTCTTTTTCTCAATTCTTTTTCTTTTTCTTTTCCTCATTTGTTTTCTTTTGTAATTGAGACAAAGATTTTCATTCTTTTCCAGTACCTTTCTGCTTCTGTTCCATCCTTTTCAAATTTGTCTGCCACTTCTGCCAGTCACCTTATTTCCCCCTAACTTAGATCTTTCACATAATCCCATGGAAATGCTCTCTTACATTAGGAATTAAGGGAATTCATTGTGTTTCTTTTCAAGGTTCGGGGATTATGTAACAATCAAGAAATTTCTCGTGTTAGGCTCAATAGGGATATCAAGAAATATTCCTATTTAGGGTAAGCTTATTTGGCCAAGTATGTTTAATTCTAATGAACAGAATGCCTTGATCCTTTCCTATCATTTCCATACAATTATCAAAGTCAGAGACTCAAACAAATTCAACTATGCAAAACCATGGTGATTCTCTCTTTTTCCCAGTGTATAGGCTATAATTCCTCACCTGGCTTAGGTTTAATTTCCTTGATTTCAAAACATTTTCAAGGTTATGCTTATGCACACAATTAGACAAATGCATATTGACATGTTTATGGTATCTATGCATGTATTCACAGTGGTCTATCATGAATTTTTGCTTTTGCTAATATGAAACAATTCAATTCATGTGATTATCTTTCTTCATGCATCATTCTAATATAAAGTACCTAGTACTCAGTATTGTTCTCAGACAAACAAGTCTATGCACAAAATTATCTTAAAAGAAAGTATGCAAATAAGGTGCTAGAAAATTAAAAATGCTTCCTGTTTGTAGATCTGGTGGTGAACTCCTGCATGTAGCTTCCTTGCAGTTTGGGCTACTTCTGTTTGAAATTGCTCGAGGAGATAGAGGCTCATCTTTCGATGAAGAATCATGCCCTTCTTCTTGTGCATCATGAATCTCTCTCTATACAGATCTGTGGGGGATTTTTCCGTTGTTTTTTGGCCTGCAAAATAATCAGAACTCTTTTCCCCAAGTAATAGCATCACAAGCATTAGAGAGATCATATGACCTAGTTAAAAATGTGATGTTTTCAATTTTGAATCAGTTACAGTCAGAAATTACTGCAATTGCGGTCAGAATTTTCCGCTATTGTGGTCAGAAATTCCCACAATAATTTTGGATTCAAAATGAACATATTTCAAGTTACTCATTTGGTCATTATCTGAATTTTACCAAATTGAAGAACATAAAATAGGAAATCTTTAAATTGATTGTTAGGTTCAAAGTCTTAATTGTTCGATTAACGATCAACTAGAAAGATTCACACTTAAAATTTTTACCCTGATTAAATCACATGATTTCCATTTTATCCTTCCATAATAAGACCTTCAATTGCAAGTGCTAAGGGTTCTTTTTAACCAAATCAATTTTTCAGTTAAGAAACCATAGTCAGTTTCAGGCTGCTGAGCGATACAGGGGTACCGCTGAGCGATTTAACAGTACGCTGAGCGCTCTAGAAATACCGCTGAGCGATCCCTGAGACTGATTTTGGTTTGGTTTTCTAATCATTCCGTTTGTTCACCATCATCATTTTGATTCTAACATCCTAATACTAACTAATAAGCATAATAAAAACTTACAAACACTGGGTTGCTTCCTAGGAAGCTGTTGTTTTATGTCGTTAGCTCAACGCCTGTTTCGCTTCATTGTCCTTCTCCATCATCACCTCTCTTACCGTGGCAGGAATCTCTTGGGTTTTGTTCCGTGTGTGCTGTGAACTTTCCTTTCTTCAGGTCCGCCATATCATTCGCCAGCTGCCACAGTTGTATTTCCAAATTTCGAATGGAGGCTTCATTGTTCTTTTGATTTGACATTGATTGTTGCATGACTGGTTCAATGTCTCCTCCAGTTTGGAATAATGATCCTTCGGTTGTTGGTACACTGGCTACTGATTTTGATATGGACGAGGTTGTTGGTACGGCTATGGTTGAATCTTATTGTATGATGGTCCTGTCTCTTACCTCCATGGCTGAAAGTATTGTTGGTTGGGCCCTCTTTGATAATTGTTCTGATAGGGCCTCTGCTGGTTGTTCAGGTAATGGACTTCCTCCTCCCTGAAATGACAATAATTGGATGGGTTGTCACCAGTACAAATATCACATTGATATACCTCCTGCCGTTTGGAATCGCGGACTTCTATTATTTGCTTCAGCAGTTCACTTAAGGTCTTTTTCACCTTGTCTATCTGTTGTTGCAATTGTTTGTTTTGAGCTAGAATGGCTTCATTTGCTCCTAGCTCCAGCATACCTCCTCTCTTAGGGGGACCTCTGTGGTATTGACCTTGCTGGTCAGTTAAGGCCATGGAATCAATGATAGAGATTGCTTCCTTCGGTGTTTTGGACATGATTTGTCCACCAGTCGTTGCATCTAGCATCAGTTTGTGTTGCTGCTGTAATCCATTTCTGAAGATTTATATTTGCGTTCTTGCATCAAATTCATGGTTTGGACATTTTCTGAGCATAGATTTGTATCTTTCCTAAGCTTCGCATAAGCTTTCTCCTGCAGACTGCACAAAAGTAGAAATGACAGTTTTTAAATCCATATACTTGGATTGAGAGAAATACGTTGCACAAAACTTTTCTTCCAGTTAATCCCAATTTGACAACATATGTTGTGGTTGATCTAGTAACCATTCCTTTGCTTTTCTAATAAAAGTCAAGGGAAACATCCTTAGGAATATGGATTCCTCGTCAGTCTCAGACATCCCCGCAGTTCCACAGAGTTCATAAAACTTTGTTAGATGAGCGTATGGATCCTTATGATCCAATCCTGCAAACGGATTAGCATACATTAGTTGTACTAAACCAGGTTGCATCTGAGGTAACCTTTGGGCTCTAGTTGTTCTGCTCATTCTGATTATGTTTCTAGGGGTAAAGTTCACAAATCCCCTATTGTCACCAGTTTGAACATTCTCAGTCGTACTTTCTTTTTCTTCTGGACTGTCTAAAGTGATTGATGATGATAAAGCTGCTTCTTGCTCCTTGCTCTTTTCGGCTAGCTGCTTCCTATTCCGAGCTTTGCTCTTGTTTCTCCTGAGTGTGGTTTCAATCTCTGGATCAAACAGGAGTTGTTCTTTTGAAACTTTACCTCGCAATAGCTAAGAAAATATACACTAGCCAATAAGATTAAAACAAGATAGTCAAGGATATCAAAATAACAAATTAAGAAACTATACAATCATTTACACAAATACTCATAATTGCTTAATTGACAAAACTCAAGCTATGCATTTATGATGCAACTCCCCGGCAACGGCGCCATTTTGTTGAAAGCTTATTTTTAAACCCTTGTTGTTTTTTTATATATCCTACTTTACAACTTTCAGATTCTCAAGGAATCCAATTGCAGTATAGTCGGGTATAGTCGTATCCACAAGGAGTTGCATAAATACCGTTCTTGAGCTTGGTAATTAAATAATAAAGTGAAGGATTGGTGGATTTATACTTAGATAAATAAATAAACAACATCAAAGATAAATAGGCAACAAATTAGAGATAGATCAGGAAGCTTGTTGGGATTTGAATCATATTACAGTTTGATATATCCATTTGCTCATTGCACATGAATTACCATTTCTTTGATTCCTCGCTACTAGTTCTTATCTTGTTCATCTCTTTCACGCATGAAAAGATCATTAGATTTCCTTCATTATGATGTCAATTTCTTGCACAACTTAACAAAGTAAACCAACGTGATTCCAGATGTTAAATGACTAATAACCCTAATTCTATCTCTAGTAATTAGGGTTATCAGATGAATTGATTTAGTTCCCAACTTCATGATGTCGTTCTCACGCGCAACAATGCAGTTTGAAATCATGGTTTAGGTAGCTAATCTAAAACAAGCATTAAGCATAAAATCAATTCATGCAAATCAGAGAAAGTGATAGACTCATTCATGCAAAAGCAAATGGATACAATCATGCTACAATACTCATCAAAATCCTAACAACAAGAGGATTAGAAACCCATCTTATAAGAGAAAATCTCAGGGGCAAGGTGATGGACGCTTACCATGACACGTTTTCATGCTGTCATGACAACGATCGCCGTGCTTCCTTGATCACTCTTGGCTCCTTCACTAGTTTCCTCTTTGTTGCTACAAAACTACTCTAAATTTTGGACAGAATATGTGAAAGTGTGAATAGAAGTGGATGCTAAAGTGTGAGCCTTGGGCCTCTATTTATAGGTTGAATTCGGGGGTTCGCTGAGCGGCTGAAGGGCTCTGCTGAGCGGCGCAGCTTTCTTTGCCGCGAGGTTTTATTTTCTGCGTGGTGGCTCTGCTCTAACATTATCTGTCAGAGCCGTTGAACGGCGTGCAGTGCGCTGAGCGGTGTCAGTGCGGCTTGCAGGGTGGTAGAGCTTGCTTCGCGGCGAAGTTTCTTCACTCTGAAGCAATGATCGCTGAGCGGCCTGGAGGTCTCGCTGAGCAGTCTAGCCTTGTTGTTTCACTGAGCGACCTGTGGATACCGCTGAGCGGATTCTCCTCTGAATTGACCTTCTTTGCTTTCTTTGCTTCATTCTTTGTGGGATTTTTTCTTGATTTTTTCCTCTTGATATTCTTGCATCCATCTTTTGAATATATCAAAAATCCTACAAAAGTGGGGGATTTAGTCAGATAATTCATGAAAACCTAAGCAGACAGGTGTCATTTCAATAGGTAAAATCGCGAAAATATGACACTTAACAGTGGTGATTTAGGCATAGTTACCCACTTCTCAAAAGAGTTGATGTCGTTGAAGAGAGGGTTGAGGAAAGACCCCAAGAATGCTTGAAAGTCCAAGCCTTGTGACCACATTCTCTTAAAGAGAAAGCTTGACAACGGAAGCTAGTGTTTTGTGTGGTTTCTTGTAAGGGAGATGAGATGAGTTTTCTTGGTGATAAATGGGGAAGTAATAAGACACAGATGATGAGGTGTTGGTCTTAGGGAGGTTTCGATTTCTCTTAACGGGAGACAAAGAAACAAGAAAGAAATTAAGAAGAAGATGGAATGGTCCCTTAGGCTATGGTTTGGTCTTGGAGATGAGAAAGGGAAGGAAGAAATTTGAAGAAGGTTATGGAGTGAGGAGGCTGCTGGAAGGTTCGATTTAGGGCTATAATTTTTGGTAGAAGAAGTGAATTAAATAAATAAAATTAAATAGTGCAAATAGTAGTGCCTAGTGGAAGATATGGGTATAGGTATGGTTGTGTAAGAGGAATTGTTGGTGGGGCATGGCTTTGGGGTATGGGCTATTTAGTGTTTGTTTGATCGTGTTTGTTCGTTAACTGTCCAGTTACGCGCGTGATTGCGCTTACGAAAAATTAACGAACTATATAAAAATTATCTAAACATAAATACACATTAATTAAGCACTTAAAATAAGGATTTTAAGTTCATCTTTGGTACTCGTAAATTTTTCCCTGTGTAAGAGTGTATTTTACGGGTACCTTTGGTACGTGCTTAAATTCCAAAGATGACCGAAAATCAGGCCGAATCTCGCGAAACTCCGCGAGATCATAAGACCATTATTTTGACTGGTATTTTTAGAAAATAAATTTTATAATTAAATTATCCAGTCTCAATAATTGGCTCGTATATTTATTTATTACGTGAAATTCCCTTTTAGGAAAAAGTGGGATGCTACAGTTTCTATGTCTGGGTTTTGGCAGAGTAACGGCAAAGTGTACGAACGGAACATGTTTTATGTTAACTTTTGCATGTGACTTCCAAGAGCCACAAAGGGGTATTTATAGGCCCTCCTTGGGCGTGGGCTTCTTCAAATTTGAAGAATAATTGAATAAAAATTTGTGAATAATGTCATAAGCCATGATGTCATTGCATGCGTCATTATGCCTAATCATCTTTAGTGATAAACTTGGACATTTTGACTCTCCAAATGGAGAATTTCTGCCGTGTAAAATTTCCTAAGTTGATCGTGACATTGCTCTTCAATTTTGAGACCAAATTCTGATCGTAGTTGATTGCGTTTGGTCGTTAGCTATTCGTGTACCTCATGTACGGGTGTCTTAAAAATATTCCGAATACATCATCGTGATCTACTAATTTTTCTAAGGAGGAATTTAAGTTAATCCAAGGTATTTGTAAATTTATTTTCATAAAAGTATTCCTTACAGATACCTTTGATACATGATTAAATTCCAGCGACCCAAGGTAATTAATCCAGTGTCTGCGAAATTTTGTAGAATACTATTACTTTTACAGACATTTTTGACTTAAGAATTTATATTTCTAAATCTTTAACCTACACAGAGAGCTTGTACATGTATTTATCTGGTGAGATTTTCACTAAGGAAAAAGCGGGATGTTACAAATAACATACAAAGCGACCATTGTCAATACTTCTAAAGCTTTGGTAATGATATGGAACTTTAGGCAACGGTTTGTAAGTGTTTCCTTTAAAAAATGTGTTTTTGTATATATAGGGTATAAGAGTTTTTTTTTTCCTTGCCTCTCTAAGTTTCGCCACTACATGGCTGCTCTTGTGGTGGTGGTAGTGACGATGGTGATGGGAAAGGGCAGGGGTGTTGTAGTGGCAGAGGTGGAGTGTGTGTATGGTGGTGGTGGTAGTGGGAATGGGGGTATGAGCGATGGCGGTGGTGAGAATGAGGGTGTGGGTGGTGGTGGTGATGGGCTCAAGGTCAAGGTGGAGAAAGTGGTGGTAGTGGGAGTGCATAGACTAAGTATACCCTGGACTTTTTTTTTTCAGGTTGAAACCTGGACCATTAAAATGACTTCGTTTTGGGGTTGACTAGGAGATAGTAGAGAAAAAGTGGCGCCATTAACAGACACATGAACAACCGTTAGGGGCTTGGTAAATTGAGAAACCAATGAGTCCAACGTCTACACAGTCCAGGGATGACCATGTCTTTATTAAAAGTCTAGGGACCAAGTAGAGCCATGTGTGTAAAGTCCAAGAACCAAATAGGGTATTAACCCACTTTTGTTTTTTTTATTTATTTCCTAACTAATTTTTTATATTTTTTTGCCTCCAAACTCTTGAAAAATACATTTTTGACCTGCAACTTTTTTTGTTCTTTTATTTTGGTCTCCTAACTTTTATAAAAATACATTTTTAGCTTGTTTTTTATTTTTAAAGTAAGACACATTAATAATTAAGAATAATTTTGA
>QANU01037962.1:27640-41254 GCA_003254905.1 Nissolia schottii | reverse complement strand
AACTGCCCTTGTTATAGGAATCTGCTGAAGCTAACAAGGTCATCAATGCTTTAGTGTCTCAAAGTCCTCTTGGTCGGATGGGAGAACCTAGAGAAATATCAGCACTAGCCGCTTTTCTTTGCCTTCCGGCTGCTTCATTCATCACAGGACAGATTATGACTGCGGATGGGGGTTTAACAATGTAATTTGTGTTGCAACAATTCTAAATTAAAAATAAAAATAATTAGGCATCTATGCTATCTTTTGGTCACGTTTTCTTGATCCATATGCCCCTCTAATATATGTGTGCAATTAGCAGTTTAAATAAAGAAGTTATTTTCTAGCCATTACAATTTGCAAAATATTTAGAATATACATGTTCAACATTGCCCCACTAGTAAAAAATGAATTCTCTGATTCAACTTGGTTTGTCAGAATCTTCTTAAGGTTATAATATTTTAATAAACTTTTACATTAAGATTTAATTAGTTCGCGTGTCCTTGTACTTGCTAAGAAAATTCAATAAGTTTCAGAGGGAAAGTCTAATTTGCCATTTTTTTTTAATTATTGAATCACTAACATTTGAATCCTATTACTAGAAATTAACTAACTTAATTTGACTTGATTAGGTCCCTCAAAGGAAGTAGAAGTCTTCTAGTGAGTATTTTTTTTCCATTCTCGGCTCAAACTCAAAACCTTTAGTTAAGGAGTCAGGTACTTACCACCCTGATTGATCCGCGTTGATACTGATCTACCAATTTGATTTCTAACAAAAAAAAAAAATAAAGTTCGAATTAGTCTATCATTCTTAACAAGTTAATCTCTATGTATTTAACCACGCTTTATAAATGTGGTTAAATTTTTAGTAGTTGTTTTAAAAATGCATTTAATTGTATCAAACAAAATAACATATTTTATTAATAAAAAATAATAAAGCTAATGAGAAAATAATAAAAAAAATCAAAATAAACTTGTGAAATCACATAAATAAATACTACTCCCTCGTTTCATACTAAGCGTATAGTTTTTCACCCTTTGATTTTATTTTTAACTTAATATATTTAAATATAAATTATCTATTCCATTAAATAAAAAAGATATCTAAATCTAACCATCATAATTGGTATTCAATTTTTTTTTCTCTTTTATCCTTAATACTGTTTAGGCAATTTCCTATAGCGATTTCCAATTTCATTTGCCATTTGGCACACACAAAGTGCGTGCAACCAATGTTAGTATAAAATAAAACCATTCACAAATTGAAAATGAACAACGAAATTGGTTCATGGCAATTGAATGATGTTGCTTTCTGACTCTTCATTAGGCTCGACCTTAATCGCACAACAATGCTATATGTACATAAACAAAATGGACAATAAAAGTTAAATGATTAAAAATAAAAAAATAAAACAAAAAGTTAAATGAGTAAAAATAAAAAAATAAAACAAAACGTCATTTTTATTCTCTCCCTCTATCATAGTTTTCTGGAACTCTTTTCTCTCACTCCCTATTCACTTTTCTCTCTCTCATTTTCTTGTGTTTGGCATAAAAAGAAACCATATTGTTATGGATCAAAGAAACCAACGCTGTTAAAAAGGGAAACAAACATAAAATGTTGATTTCTTTTTTTAATAGAGTTGATTTCTTTTTTCAATAGAGTTAATTTTTTTTTTCAACAGAGTTGAATTCTTATTCTGATGGATAGAGAGTGAGATGTATAAGAGGCTTGAAAAATAAAATTATGTTGAAAAACGAAATCAACATGTTTAACAAAGAAGCCAACATTATGTTGGTTTCTTTGTTTAAAAATGTTGGTTTCTTTTTTTAGCGGAGTTTGTTTTATTTTTTCAAGGTATTGTGGTTTCCTTGTACAACAAAGGAGAAAAAGAGAGAAATTAAAGAAAGTGAAAAAATAGTTACACAAAATTGCAACAAATTGATGGCAGAGGCAAAATGACAATGACATTTTTTGTCTTATTCTCATTGAATAAAGAATCAAACTCTATTGAAAATAGAAACCAGCACCATTGAAAAACAAATCAACTCCACTAAAAAAAGAAACCAACATGTTGTTTTTGGTTTTTGGTATTACTGTCCACAATAAATAATCAACAAGTCTACCTTGTTTCAACATCTCAATTCGGGGAATTGAAATGATTCCTCTAGTGGAGTCTCAAAAACGTAATTATTAAAGTGCCCAAGAAATGTATCCTTTGAGTCAATGCATTGTTCCTGATAGATAGCACTAGAGTTGCCAAGTTAGGATTTTTATGAATGCAAACTCAACTTTTCAGTTCCAAAGTGATGTGTACAAGTCCTAATATAGAAAATTTGAGCATGAATGCCAATTTATGGATTTTGGAAGTGTACAACCAAGCTAGTTCACCTAAAAGACTTTACAAATAGTAGATCTTATGATAGATGACCTAGAATAGTACAAGGTCAACGACCTTGTAGATCAGACTTTGTATTAAATTGCATTGAGCGCCATTCTCCTCAGATTATGGCATATGTGCCCTTCCAGACTTAGATTATATGATTGTCAGACTCCTCAGTTTAGGGTATGCATACTCTTACAAGTATCCAAGTTGAGCGTACCAGAACCACTAGGATTTATCCTAATGAAGCAAGGTCGAGCCATGGTTCCCTTGAAATCAAGGACTGAGAGGCATCTCTCCTCGTGTCTCTCTACTAGGGAGGCGGGCACATGATGCTGACAGATCAGATTTACTTTTTAGCAGTTTATTTAGATTTTCTTTACAACAATTCATTCAGATTAATTTCAACATCTATGTTTTATTTATCATTCATTATATGTATATATAAATGTCATGACTATATGCAGTATATGTTATTTGTGTGATATCGAGATACCCACCGTTAAGATGACAAACTTACACCTCTGTCACTATCATTTTTCAGATACAGTAGAGGATAGTGAGAACGTCCCCCTCGTCCAGTAGAAGCGAGGATGCAACGCTAGTGGTAAGCTCCGCTTTGCTGTGGGGTCTATCAGAGTCATGTTAGATATGCTCTAGATGTCTAGGGCAGGATCCTTCATTTTATGTAACTCAGTTAAATTGAAACCAATTATATGAAATTAGTTATTTTATAAAGGTTGCTATTTTGAAATAAAGCTATTTATTTATTCTATAAGTATTTCATGTACATAGCATGACACGTCAGAGCTTCCATAGGGCAGTGGCCCTACGTGCGGTCACGTCCTATGTTGGGGCATGATAAAGTGGTATCAGAGCCATAGGTTTCCCTTAGTTATCTGGAGCATAAGGACTTCAAGTATCACTTCAACTGTACGAATGGAAGCGCGTCCATTTGTACGGAATGTAGTGGTACTTGAAACCTTTAGAAGAGTCAGTCATTAGTTTAGAGTCAGTGTCTTTTTAAATACTCATTCTTAACAAACTCTTGGTTATACCTGCAGGGTATCACGACACACAAGAGACCCCTTGTCAGCGCTGCCTCAGGTGACAGCACCCGTTTGACTAGCCTGGAAAAGGTCGAGACCTACATGGCCTGAGTTGTATCAGATTTAGCCCGGTCTAATGCACGACTGGCTACCACTTCTGATGATGCGATAATAGAACATTTTCAGAAACTGCACCCTTCGACATTTGGCGGCAACGCCTCAATGGAGAACCCTCTGGAATTCCTTTTCTAGATTAAATAGATGGTAGAGATGCTCCACGTCTCTTCCTCCAAGGTGGTGGAATTGGAAGGATACCAACTAACTAGCCACACAACACGGTGGTACAGTGGATTAAAGAAGAACAAGGGTGAGGGCGAACCTCCGTTCTTGTGCGAAGAGTTTTCATCGAGCTCCGTGAAAAGTTCCTTCCCACCAGTATCATGGATCGTCTAGCAGATGAGTTCCCACAGTTAAAGCTCACTCTAGGGATGACAATGGTGGATTATGATGATTGTTTAACCTACCTCAGCCAAGCCTCTAACCCACTTATGATGGCGGACCGAGAGAAAGTCTAGTGTTTTGTAGGCGGCCTCCGCACCTAGTACCAAGTGAGTTGCACCTAGTACCAAGTGGGTTTGTTTGCACATGTGGACAGGTCGTCCTACCTAGAGATAGTGAACATTGCCATCCGGATTGAGACTAGCTTGATTGCTCAGAGGACCTCCAGTGAAGCAAAGAGGGCCAAGCAACTTAAGGCCTTCACAAACACTACCACAGGGAAGGGCCCAAGCTTGCAAGGCCCCCAGCAGACTTTTCCCGGGTGAGTTGCTTTCTCAGCCACCACAGCTCAAAACAAAGGAAGTCAACAGTTAGGGGCGTAGTCCTCAGGGCGAACACCCTCTTTTCCCATTTGTCTAACCTGTGGGAAGCGTCACCTTGGCCCTTACTAGCTCGAGACTTCAAGTTGTTACAAGTGTGGAAGAAAAGACCACATGAGAATGGACTATCCTAATTTGCAAGCAGCCTCCAATCAGGGATCTGGTCGCTTAGGAAACCAGACCAACCAACACCAGACAAGAACCTTTGGTAGGTCCATGGCTCTAGCAGGGAAAGGTGCTGGAGGCAGGTCCAAACCAGGAAAGGTAGAGAAGTAGAAACTCTAGGGGCAGAGGCACCAACCGAGGAGGAGTCCCCCGCCTACACGCCTTAACACGCATGATGCTCAAGCCTCCAATGTCGTTCTCACAAGTATCATTTTAGTTTGTTATTTTGATGCCCTTACTCTGCTTCTAAGATCTACGCACTCCAACATATCACCATTTTTTGCTATCCGCTTTAAGACAACACCCTCCGACCTGGGGAGACCTTTTGATGTTAAAGTACCATCAAGATTACCCTTCATAGTGTGCTCAATCTATCGCTCTGTGAGATTAGGGTTAGGCTTATGGTCTCAGTGGCGGACCTGATAGTTCTAGACATGTCAGAGTTTGATGTTATCTTAAGGATGGATTAGCTAGAATCATGTCATGCTACAGTGGATTGCCATGACAAATCATCTGTTTCAGGTGCTCAAGAGAACTGATATCTATGTTTCGAGGTAACAACTTCATGTGCAGTAGATAAATGATTAGACATACATTTTCTCTCATTCCTCCATGAAATTGTACACGAGGCAACCTTCCTTCAACTTAATTGGAACTCATCGTAGGCTGAAACCAACTCTGGATAATATGAATGTGCTTCTTACTTCTATGCAATCACTTTTACTGTTCTATCTCCCCACACAAGCCTGTCAAATTCAGCTCAAGCAAATGATGGGCTCAAAAATGACACCTACTGTGACTACAACGGTGTTTGTAGGCCCAACGGTAACTGCGAGGTTGACAAGTCCTCGGTTTGCTTTTGCTTGAACGGTTTTGCCCTCAAGTCACCGGTTGGCTATAATTCCATGGACTATTCTCAGGGATGCGTGCGGAAGATCGCGTTAAACTATTCCATCAACATGTTCTTCAGATATTCTGTGTTTTGAGAACCTACTAGCACGTTTTCTCTATTGAACCAGAGCTTGGGAGAGGATAGTTGCAAGAAGAATTTCTTGAGGAATTATTCCTGTATGGCGTACGCGATGAGGGTGGTGGATGCAAGTTGTGGAGTGAGATTATGTTTGATCTTAGGGTTATCAAGGGAGGAGGAGAGGATTTGTTTATTTGAATGGCGGCTTCCGAGCAATAATGTATGAGTTTCATCCATGGAGGCCCTACTATTGATGGATCGGGGTTGCAATAGCTATCTATCAATGGTAAGAGGATCATAATAAGGAGGGTCAAGTCCCGCACAAATACCAGTAGTTTGTGAGTTCCCAGACGTCTTTCCCTAGACTTCCTGGGGGAACCACCCTAAAGAGAGGTAGACTTCAGCATAGTGCTGGAATCAAGAGTCCGAACCATCTCCATATCTCCGTATAGGATGGCTCACTCCGAGTTGGGAGAGTTACAAATCAGTTGCAAGAGTTGTTGGATAAGGACTTCATCAGACTGAGTACTTCCCATTGGGGTGCCCTAGTGTTATTTGTTGAGAAGAAGGACGGAACTATGCGGATGTGCATAGATTACCTTCAGCTGAACAAGGTCACCATTAAGAATTGTTACTCTGCCATGCACCAAAGATTTGGTTGACCAGTTACAAGGAGCAGTCTATCTCTCCAAGATCGACCATTGGTTAAGATACCATCAGCTTAAGATTAAGAGGGAAGATATAGCCTTGATTTTATTTTTTTTATCAACTTCGATAAATTTTTCTGCACCAAGAAACCCAAAAAGTTCCTAACAGTTACGCCAAAAACACATTTCAAAGGGTTCATTTTTAACATGTGCAACCTCATTCTATCAAATGCTTGTTTCAAATTCTTTAAGTGTTCATTTTTAACATCTCACTTGACAACTACATCATCAATATAAAATTCCATAAACTTTCCAAAATAACCATGAAAAAATTTATTGATAGCCCTTTGATACATTGCATTTGCATTTTTTAGGCCAAAGGGCATCATTACCTATTCAAAGGTACCTAGTGCTCTAGGGCACCTAAATGCAGTTCTGGGTATACCTTCTTCAGCTATGTAAATTTGGTTATAGCCTGAATACCCATCAATGGAGTCCCTAGCATTACCTATCGTTTCATTACTCCGTTATCTTCCAGGCCACTTAGGAGATCTCTAGGTGTCATGCATACTAAAACCCTACTGATTATTATCTTTGTCTAGGTCCTGAATGGCTTTATCTACTTTAGTAGGTCATTGGGATTCTCTAATCTTGACATTACCTATGGATTCATGCTTTTTAAACATGATCGTCCGGGTATCGTGCCCTATGAACACGTACCCACGTACTAGACAAGTCCCAACACATATAGACATGCTCACATACTTACATACTTACCTATATCATAAATCTCATGCATGCTGCGGATTACGGGCTTCGCTCATGCGTCCTTCTTGACTTATCTATTTGTCCACACTTGCGGACAGACTCACTTCGTCCACGCTTAGGGACTTGTCCACACTTGGGGATTCGTCAACACTTGGGGGACCTATCCATGCTTGGGGATGACGCTACGTCCACACTTGGGGACCTCCTATCCACACTTGGGGATAGACTTACATCGTTCACACTTGGGAACGGGCTCATGTTTTCCATACTTGGGGACCTCCTATCCACGCTTGGGGATAGACTGACTTTGTTCACACTAGGGAACTAACTCATATTATCCACACTTGGGGATAGTCTTACTCGGTTCACACTGGGGAACCTGTCCATTCTTAGGGATCTGTCCACACTTGGGGATAGTGACTCTCCGTCCACACTTGGGGACGTCCTAAACAACTGACTGGACTGTAGATTCTAAGCTTTATTCCTCTGTCTTGCTTTACTATAAGGTCGGGTCGATGCTAGCGTTCAAATCATTGTTCCCTAGAGTGCAATTATGATCTTCTTAAACATTAGGTGATGACCTCTAGTTATCTACGATCGTCCTAAGTCATACAACGACCGGTTCCTCATGATGCATTCTTACACAACCACAACAAATCCACAGTTAATTGCATACACAACTTCCTAGGGTTCTAGGCTTGTCGGAACATGTAGGAAAGCCAAAATATCAAGTTTTTCAATGGACAGTCGAATAACAGGGCTTAGTCATTCGAATAACATGAAATTTTAGCTCTCGGTTTGTAAAACTGTAGTGTCATTCGAATGACTCATTCTGATGAATTCCTTTTGAGGATTTCAATATGATGAATGATGATTTCAATCTGATGACTCATTCAAATGAATTCCTTCTGAGGATTTCAACCTGATGAATTCCTCCTGAGAATTTCAATCTGATGACTCATTCGAATGAATTCCTTCTGAGGATTTCAATCTGATGAATGAGGATTTCAATTTGATGAATTCCTCTTGAGGATTTCAATCTAATGACTCATTCGAATGAATTCCTTCTGAGGATTTCAATCTGATGAATTCCTTTTGACTTCACTATAACTTCAAATATCATTTCCATATGTTCCAACAAGTACCGTTATACTTTTCTATCATCAAAACTACTCAAAACCACTGTCACAACTTAATCTCTATATTTTTCACATATCAATTCCTATTTTTCTTGCACAAAAATTCACACATAAAATAACACATAAAGCCACATAGACAATATGATCGGATTACCGACATCCGATGTAGATTCTGAATTGGTAGACTTGATGTGAAGAATTTCCTCTCCACGATGGCGTGCTCCTATAATTTTTTCGGAGTCCGACAGCACTTCCGCGATGTGCACGAAGAGGACAGAAAACTTAACATAAAGGAAAGTGAAGCACAACACGGTAAGGTTCATATTTATAGGCATACGAAACCGCCTTATTGTGCAAGATATTTTGGTTTATTATATTATTATTATTATTATTATTATTATTATTTATATATTACTATATTATATATATATATATATATGTATTATAGTAACAACAGTGGCCATTCGGCCACTGTTACGTTTTATTATTATATTATATTATATTATATTATTATTTTATATAAATATCTTAGTTAAGGATAATCCTTAAGGTTTCCTGTCCAGTTTCGATCACGTTTGATCGTTAGTTGCTCGTGCAGGAATATCCTAAAAATATTCTGGACACATATCCGCGACCTACTAATTTTCCTAGTCATCATGGTATGTTAGGTTAAGGTATTTGTGAACTTTTCTCCATGAGGGTATGTTTCACAGATACTTTTAGGACCTGACGGGACTTCTGGTGCTGACCAAAAATTAACCCAATACTCGCGTCATCCCTGTGAGCTTGCAAGACCCTTATTTGGAGTGGTATTTTGGATTTAAACACATTAATAATAAATTTCCAGTCTAAATAACCGTCTTGTGACCATTTTAATTACGCGAATTTGTTAATTATGCGAAATCTCTGTAAGGGGAAAATCTGGGATGTTACATGTTGCGCAACCAAATAGGTCAATGTGGATTGCAAGGTAATTTCAAAGTCACATTATTGGTAATATGGATGGATTATCCCATACCAAACGCACTCTAATAGAAAAATGTCATGTTGCATAGGATGAGATCCAAGCTTAGCGAACATACTAGAAGAACATAAGTAGCACATCATAATTGATGGTTTTATGTGGCTTAGAGAATGAGGGTTGAATCTAAGAAAATACTTTTTTGAAAATCAAACTTTCTTTGGAGTTGAAAAGTTATCTCTTGAAAACTTAGGAGATATCTCCTTGTGTTTACAGAGACAAGTTTTTTGAAAAAAATAAATCTTTTTAAAAAATGAAAACAGAATTTCTTTTAAAAGATAGGAAACATAAATAGTGAAGGGAAGAAAGAAGAACACATAAGATTTATACTGGTTCGATTCCTAAGTGTTAGGAGTCTACGTCTAGTTCTTCAAACACCCAAAAATCTTTTCTTTCACAAAGCCTTCAAGTACAAACACCAATGGCACCTTCCAAAACCTCACAAAACAAACTTTCAAATATAAAGAAACTTGAAATAAAATCTCTCTCAAGCTCTCTGTTGCTCCTAAAACAAACACTCAAATAACCAAGTTTTTTTTCTCACCAACGAACAAAACACACAATCACAAATTAGAGGTTAGAAAAATAATTCAGAGTAGAAGATGTTTAGAGGAGGAGCTCGTGAGGATGTATATCAATTGTGGGCTATTTTCTCTCTTTTTCTACGCTTCATTTATACTTGACTTTGAGCTGATTCTTCAAGCTTAATTTTAATGCCATGTCCTTCATTCATGTCATCTTTCCCTTTTCTTCTATGATTCTCGCTTGATATAGGTTTGATTTCCATGAAATCAGCTCTTCCTTTTTTGATTCCAAGTTTTCTGTTGACACTCTTTAATGGAGGCATTTCCTCACGTTTTCCATCTTTCTTTATTTCCTTCCTTTTCCTCCATTAATTTTTCTTGACCGTTGCACTATCACTTTCTTCATTTTTCTTGCTTTCCTTTAATTTCTTTCTTTTCAAGTTGTTTACGGAATTTCCTTTTCCTGACAGCTCTTGTGTAGTTTCCATATTTGCAGGATCATTGCTTCCATATCGTCTTCCTCTTTCTTTTTCTTTCTTTGTTTCCCGAAGAAGTACTGACCGTGGCAGCCTGGTTTCTTTCTTTATTTTCCTTTTTGATCGTTGGGAAGAGATATTTTGTTTCCCAAAGTTACATAGATATGTCATTGTCAATCACTTTCTTTAATTGACTTTTCTTTTATTTTCTTTCTATTTTTCTGGTGACATCACATCACCTTCTCGTTCCCTTTTTGTTTTTATAATTCTTTTCAAATTTTGTCCTTAACCAATGTTTTCCTTTCTTCATGTAATATTGCACTTTTCTTTCCTTTTCTTTTGCTGCTCACGTCCCTTCTCTTCTTCTTTTCGTCCTATGTATTCCTTTTATTTTTCTTTCTTTATTTGAAGCTTATGGGCCTTCCCTTCTTGGACTCAAATCTCTTGGGTTGAAGACAAAGTAATTACATTTTGTTTCCATTTGTACATTTGACCCTGTTGTCTTTTGCTACTTATGAAACGTGAATGGGCTTAGACCTTGTCTTTTTATTTTTTTTACTAAAACACTTAATATGCACATTAGTAAAGCTTATACAATGTTTGTCATCATATATAATATCTGCAAATTCTAAATGAACAATAATTAATCTTTGTTCTCTTTTGAAAGCATATTTTTCCTTTCCACAACGTGTAATATCTTAGTTGATATTTGCACCAAAAAAAACTCTTAGTTGTGATAAGGTTGAAAGAATTGGGACCACTCTTTTGCTACTGTTCATTTCGACCAATGGTGAAAAAACTTTTGACTAAGTGTTCATCTTTTTCTAGTTCAAGTGTCCCACAATGACTTTTTGCAACAAAAGAAAAGATGGCTGAGACGAAGTTGAGCTTCAAAGACAAGAGATGGTCGCTGCACGGCATGACAGCTCTAGTAACAGGAGGAACCCGAGGCATAGGGTGGGTTCCATAATTAATTTCATTCTCAATCTTTGCTTTTGCTTTCTTCTATTAAGCATTCATTTTCTTCGTTTTTGTTTTTTCATTGTGAATTAGGCATGCAATTGTTGAAGAGTTAGCAGAATTTGGGGCAGCTGTTCATGTATGTTCGCGTATGCAAGCTGATATCGATAAATGTTTGGAAGAGTGGAAAAGCAAAGGATACAGTGTCACAGGGTCAGCTTGCGATGTATCATCTCGTGACCAACGTGAAAATTTAATGGAAATTGTTGCTTCCATCTTTCACGGAAAGCTCAATATTCTTGTAAGATCCTCACCATCTGGATTAGATTTTATCAAAGTTTTATATTATTTTAATTAATGAGATTGATGAGATAATAAGTTATTATGATTAAATCATAATGAATTAGGATCAAATCATAATGATCATGTAACATCAATTTGTGTTGTCTAGATTCATGATCATTATGATTTGATCCTAATTCATTATGATTTGATCCTAATAACTTATTATCTTATCAATCTCATTATTAATTTTAATTTTACAATTTGCTTTAATAGTAATTAAGGTCATTGATGTTGTTTGGATACGGCTGGTATTAGAATATATAGATGATGTGTAATTGTGATTAATAATTGTAATGAGTTAGTAAGGATAAGCTAGTAGATTAGCTAATGGATAGTTGTCATCATAAGCTTATATATAGGCTACATCACTTGTAATTCAACACAACTTTCATTCTATCAATTCTATTCAGTTGCATTTTTCTCTCTTTTCTCTCCTGGTACCATGGATCTTAACATGGTTTCAGAGCCTTGGCATCCGCTTTGAACATTCCGCTACACTCATTTTCTTTTTCGTTTTTTTCCATTTTCATTTTCCTTCATTTTCTTGCTTCCCAAACACTATTTCTCTGGTTTCCTTTTTTTTTCTGAAAAAAAAAACATAAAAGCAAAATCAAAAACATTATCTCAATGCAGAGAAAATTCTGCATTTTCTTACATTTTCTTTTCCACTTTCTCGGATCTCGATCTCTCTCTGTTTTCTCTCACTAGATCTCAGATCTCAAGCATATCTCCTCGTCGCAGCTTCTTCTTCTGGTCGAACTTCTTGCTCATCTTCGCCTGCTGGTAGTACAGCACAATCAGGTACCTGTTCGCGACGTTGAACCCTGAGAGGTGATCCACGACGGTCTTCGCATCGTAGATGTCCTCGTACACAACGAAGGCGGTACCGCACGTGTCCTTGTTCGTGCCGATTCGGATCTGGCGAATCGCGTCATATTTCCCGAAGATGTCGTACATCTCCTCTTCCACCGAGGATTTTCTAAGTCGCCGCGATGCCATACGATTAGTTCTTGATGAAGGGAATCAGAGATGCTGCAGAGAATCCGGCGGTTGTTCCTCGACAATCGCAACGATTGCTTTGCCTCGATCGTGTTCGTTCTGAAGTTTAGATCTGATCGCGCCGCCGAAGAGAGCGTGGTTCCAGATCTGGTTTCTGCAGTGGTTGTTGTTGCCACTGCTGAGTTTCTGCGAGAGCTTCTCATAGAGAGGCTTCACTTTCTTCAAGCACTTCCTGATTACCTCTCTTGCGGTGGCACTTGTAACAGCCCAAGTTTTTCCTTCGCTAAAATTCCGCTTAATAAATAATTAAGAACATGTTAATAAGGAAAAGATGAGATAAAAATGAAATAAAATTCAAAGAATTTATTTAATGTCTATCGTATTAGGTAAAAATAATAATTTTGCGATCTCGTGATGTTTGGTGACGTTTGGGTTAGTATTAGGCTATTTTTAGAGCTTAAGTGTGACTCGAAGGAGTCTGTAAAATACACTAATATGAAAATAGTGTGAGAATATTTCAAGAAAAATTTAAATATGAATAAGGAAAATTTATAGGTCGCAACGGTATGTCCGAAATATTTTTAGGACGTTCGGACATAAATAGCTAATGAACCAACATGACCGAAACTACACTAATCAAATGAAATTAGGGCCACAGGCCACTAGAAGACCACGGGCAGCCCCTCTCCCCCACGAAGACACACACTTGCATAAGGGATTCATTTTCCTTCCTTTCCTAAGCTTCAAAAACCTAAATCTCCAAAGCCCCTAAGTTCCATCATCATCCTTTACCTTTTATCATCATCAATCACTCTCAAATCCTACAAGAAGCTAAGCTAGTAGCAAGGGTGTGAGTTTCTTCACTTGAGGGAAGAGCACCAAGTTCCATAGTCTAGGGTTCCAAAGCAAATTCAAGGGTTTGCACTTCTTTGGGCAAGAAGAATTCAATCAAGCCATCCAAGCTTACTTTCATCCTTCCTTAATTATCAAGAAGCTAGCAAAAAGTGGGTAACTTAAGTCCTCACCTTCTTTGAGGGTGGATGATGAGTTATGTGCTTATGTGTATGTATGTATATCTTTATGCATGTATGTCTAAAATTTATAGAAATGATGCTAGGTTTAGGAAGATGATTCTGAAGGGTCCTGTGACCTGGATTATATATGTTTATTGTATGTTATAGATGTGTGAAAAGTTTAGGTAAGTTTCTTGGGAAAAAGGGGAAGAAAAGAAAGAAAAACAAAATTCTGCAGGTACAGGGCGGCAGGCGCGCCAGGCGACGCGCTAAGCGCCGCGCTGAGCGGTCCGCTGAGCGGCG
>QANU01037962.1:0-26670 GCA_003254905.1 Nissolia schottii | reverse complement strand
ATACATGTTCACTAGAGATCTCTGAGCGGCCTGAAGTCCGACATAATCTGATCCGCGACTCAGGAACTAAAGTTACTTTCACTGAGAACCTACCGTTCTCATTCCCCACTGTTTTATGACTTCAGGTACAGATGATGAGTCTTACTTTGAGGATGCTGAGGAGCCGCCAGCAGTGCCATGAGCGGCTATGGTAGGACATGAGCTGAGCCTAGTTAGATGTCAGGATTTTTGCCAAGGGCACATCCCTTGTATTTTGATATATTCTGATGTTATGTACTCTGGGTCATGTACTCAGTATTGAGATTATGTACATGTGATGTATATTCTACTTATTATGTATATACGACTATGTGACTGTGTATGATGGACCACTTAGATATGTATTGGATGCTTTATGAACTTAAAGTTATACGCTTTGTTATATTGTTTATTCCGACGCATGGCTCTATTTTGACCATTATGTAAGGTAAATGTAAAAATTAAAACAGGTCCCTATTTTCCTAAACAATTATTTTCGAAAGATAACTATGGACTAAGGTATTCCGATCAGATAGAAAACAACCTAGTGAGCTTTGTTTACTGCGTACGGGTAAACAGTTAGCTAGGGTGTTTCAGCACTCATTCAGTTCACGGAGGAAGCAGGCACGTGCGGGTGCTCTGCCTCACGTGCTTTGTTGTTGTTGTTGGTTTCCGAAGGCTTATCATTGCAATATTTGATCTGTATCTGCTTTCACCTGTAATGGCCGACGGCTATGGTTTGCCGGACTTGAGTTCGTTTCTAGCTCATCTTCAGATTTTTGCTTTCTTGCAGTGGTGACCTCGCTACAGTATTTGTGTTCTATCTCTGTGATTCCGGTTCTTCATTATTTAGATTTGATTTTATCTTCTTGATTGGCTTAGTTCAGATATGAGGTCCTTGATGATGTAGTTTCTTACTTGTTGATGATGCACACAAGGTGTTTGACGGATTGCCTTCCCTCGATAAGGAGGTAACATTTCCTTTGTATGGATGTCCACTTACTGAGTTTTGGATCCGTCTATGTTGTTGCCTATTTGTGCAAATATCTTATGAAGAATACTGCTGGTTTGGCTGATTTTTATTTCTAATATGCTCGGAGCCTTAGATCTGTTACTCCTAGTTTGGCTGTTACAATTTTAGTATGACATTTTCTGTCACAAGTTTCTGCTTTGTTAGCATACAAATTTCTACTTTGTTAGCCTTGTGTGGCTTTGATTCAGATCATTGTGTGACATGGGCAAGCATTGGTCCATATTCTGTTAGCCTTATGGCCTTGTATTTGCTCTTATCTTGGGCGGTTAAGCGTCGAATTTCAGCTTCTGCACTTGATAATTGAGCTTGTTTGCTTCTGCCGAGTAGGTGGTTAAGCTTTTGATGTGATGGGACCATTTGCTTTTTGCCATGTGTTTTGCCTGTGATGGCATTTAATCATTGTTCCTTTGTTGAAACCGTTTGCAACCGGTGCCGTTGAGACGTTGGAGGAAGGTCGAAGGGGCTTCAGTGAAAGTCGAAGACTTCCAGGAACTAGGAACTTCGGTGGTTGCTGTTGGTTTTCAATCATTTTCTTAGCATTGTGTTGCTCTTTGATTTTAACTTGTATCGTTGTTTCCAAGCTGGACATGTTAGTGCACATGGTCCAGCTTGCGGGGGGTAGTAGAATATATAGATGATATGTAATTGTGATTAATAATTGTAATGAGTTAGTTAGGATAAGCTAGTAGATTGGCTAATGGATAGTTGTCATCATAAGCCTATATATAGGCTACATCACTTGTAATTCAACACAACTTTCATTCTATCAATTCTATTCAGTTTCATTTTTCTCTCTTTTCTCTCCTAGTACCATGGATCTTAACAGCCGGTGTTGACAAAAATCAGTTTTACTTTACACAAGAAGGGTTTCCTACTCCTAGCTATGTACAGGGTGTTGGTTATTCCATTGATACCAACACACATAAGCTTATTGTGGAATGAGAGTAGTGATCTTTTCTCGAATCCTTATTTACATTTCTCTCTTGAGCCGACTATAGATTCACTGTTCTTGATCATTCAAAGTATTCATATTTCTCTCTTGAGCCGACTATAGATTCACCGTTCTTGACCATACAAAGTATTCATAATGTCAATCTCATAACATTTTAATTATTACTGTTGTTACACATGCTATTTATTGTTGATATATCGTTGAATCCTAAAATTCTTTCAATGGCAACCAAAAACCAATGAGAGGTCAGGCTCAAATACCCTATGCCAACAAAAACAACCTCTCATTGACGCCAATATGAGTTTCACATAAAATACACGAATTGAGTTTTTGTATTATTAAACATTATCCTTCTTTAACTTATTCTAGTCTTTATAATTAACTACAAACATAATATAAGGTTGATTCCTTTATTCATTTTTTGTTTCAGTTTTTTTTTTTTTAATCTTCAAAAATTGATTACATTTTAATTGACTTGTCAATGGTTTTTTATTAGGTAAACAATGCTGGAACCACTGTGCCTAAGTATGCCACAGATTTTACTGCTGACGATGTGACAACTATAATGGGTACCAATTTTGAGTCTGGTCACCATTTGTGTCAACTTGCATACCCACTTCTAAAAGCTTCAGGATATGGGAGCATAATATTCATATCCTCCATTTCAGGTTTGAATAAAATGACAATGACATTTATTTTGTCTTATTCTCATTGAATAAAGAATCAAACTCTATTGAAAATAGAAACCAACACCGTTGAAAAACAAATCAAACTCTATTGAGAGGCATCTCTCCTCGCGTCTCTCTACTAGGGAGGCGAGCACATGATGCAGGCAGATCAGATTTACCTTTTAGCAGTTTATTCAGATTTTCTTTACAACAATTTATTCAGATTAATTTCAACATCTATGTTTTATTTATCATTCATCATATGTATATATAGATGCCATGACTATATGCAGTGTATGTGTTATTTGTGTGATATCGAGGTACCCACCGTTAAGATGACAAAATTACCCCTTTGTCACTATCATTTTTCAGATACAGTAGAGGATAGTGAGAACGTCCCTCTCGTCCAGTAGAAGCAAGGATGCAACGCCAATGGTAAACTCCGCTTTGCTTGGGGTCTATCAGAGTCATGTTAGATATGCTCTAGATGTCTAGGGCAGGATCCCTCATTTTAGTATTTTATATTCAATTATGATTTTCGACACCATGTAACTCAGTTAAATTGAAACCAGTTATATGAAATCAGTTATTTTATAAAGATTGCTATTTTGAAATAAAGTTATTTATTTATTTTATAAGTATTTCATGTACATAGCATGACATGTCAGCTTCCATAGGGCAGTGGCCCTACGTACGATCACGTCCTGAGTTGGGGCATGATAAAGTGGTATCAGAGCCATAGGTTTCCCGTAGTTATCTAGAGCATAAGGACTTCAAGTATCACTTCAACTGTACGAATGGAAGCGCATCCATTTGTACGGAATGCAATGGTACTTGGAACCTTTAGAAGAGTCAGTCATCAGTCTAGAGTTAGTGTCTTTTTAAATACTTATTCTTAACAAACTCTTGGTTATACCCGCAGCGTATCACTACGCACAAGAGACCCCTTGTCAACGCTACCTTGGGTGACAGCCCCATTTGACCAGCTTAGAAAAGGTCGTGACCTACATGGCCTGAGTTGTAGCAGATTTAGCCCAGTCTAATGCACGACTGGCTACCACTTCTGATGATGACATAATAGACCATTTTCAGAAACTGCACCCTTCGACATTCGGCAGCAACGCCTCAATGGAGAACCCTTTAGAATTCCTTTTCTAGATTAAATAGATGGTAGAGATGCTCCACGTCTCTTCCTCCAAGGTGGTGGAACTGGAAGGATAGCAACTAACTGGCCACACAACACGGTCGTACAGTGGATTAAAGAAGAACAAGGGTGAGGCCGAACCTCCGCTCTTGTGGGAAGAGTTTTCCATCGAGCTCCGCTAAAAGTTCCTTCCCACCAGTATCATGGATTGTCTAGTAGACGAATTCCTACAGTTAAAGCTCATTCTAGGGACGACAATGGTGGATTGTGATGACTGTTTAACCTACCTCAGCCAAGCCTCTAACCAACTTATGATGGCGGACCGAAAGAAAGTCTGGTGTTTTGTAGGCGGGCTCTGCACATAGTACCAAGTGGGTTTGTTTGCACATGTGGACAGGTTGTCCTACCTAGAGATGGTGAACACTGTCATCCGAGTTGAGACTAGCTTGATTGCTTAGATGACCTCCAGTGAAGCAAAGAGGGCCAAGCAGCTTAAGGCCTTCACAAACACCACCACAGGGAAGGGCCCAAGCTAGCAAGGCCCCCAGCAGACTTTTCCCGAGTGAGTTGCTTTCTCAGAGCCCCCCAATCCATCTAGCCACCACAGCTCAAAACAAAGGAAGTCAACAGTTAGGGGCGTAGCCCTCAGGGCGAATGTAACAGCCCAACTTTTCCCTTCCCTATAAATAATTAAGAATACATTAATAAGAAAAGAGAAAATAAAAATAAAATAAAATGTAAGTATTAAATTTAATCCCTGTAATATTAGCTAAAAATAATAATTTTTCCTGTGAGGTTCGCGTCGATATTTGGTTATTATTACAATTTAATCATGACTCAAAGGAGTCCGTAAAATACACTAATATGAAAATAAATTCGAGAATATCTCGACAAAGATTAATAAGAGAAATTAGTAGGTCACAACGGTATGTCTGAAATATTTTTAGGACTTCCGGACATAAATAGTTAATGAGAAAACATGACCAAAACACACATAGACAATTGACACATGGATGGCCAAGGGCCACAAATTTCCCACGGCAGCCCTTGTCCCACGAGACACATACACCAAATCCTTATTCATTTTGGTTATCTCTAATTATGCTAACCAAAACTCTTCCACCTGAATCCATCTTTGCCTTTATTGAATTCTTTTATTTTCACACACATAGCTAACACAAGTAGCAGCACAAGCCGTAGCCTCCTCTTCCCTTGGTGAGAAAACCTCAAGCTTCCATAACCTAAGCTCCATCAGATCTCCATCGTCCTATTTTCATTTGTTTCACTTCTTGGCAAGAAGAACTCAAGCAAGCAAACAAAGTTCAATTTCATCCTTCCTCCATCACTAAACAACTCTTTAGCAAAGTAGGTAACTCTAGTTCCTCACCTACTGATGGTGGATGCTTGATTATGTAATTATGTGTGTGTGTGTGTTTCTTTACATATATGTTTATGTATGTTAGAATCTATGTTAAGGCTTAGCAAGATGACTCTGAAGGGTCCTGTGACCTGGACTAGATAGGTTTATTATGTCTGGAATATGTGTAAAAGTACAAGAAGGATCCATGGGAGAAAGGGGAAAGAAAGAGGCGTCTGTAGAGAGTTGTTGAGCGGCGCCTGGATGGGTGCTGAGTAGTTCCGCGGAAAGTGATTGAGAGGAGTCTGTAGAGAGTTGTTGAGCGGTGCCTGAACTAGTGCTGAGTAGTTCCGCGCAAAGTGATTGAGAGGAGTCTGTAGAGAGTGGTTGAGTGGCGCCTGAACTGGTGCTGTGTGGTTCCGCGGAGAGTGACTGAGAGGAGTCTAGAGAATTGTTGAGCGGCACCTGGAGTGGTGCTGAGTGGGTTTCGCGAAGGTTCCCTAGAGTTGCTGAGAGGGTTACCTAGAGAGTGCTGAGGGGGCCCTAGGGTAACGCTGAGCAATCTGAGACCAGAAATAGTTATGGACACTGTTCTGAGGCACATAGTCTAACAATCAATGATTTAACTGTAAGTGGTAATTGATGTAAGTGCAGTATGTGCGGTATGTGGAATAATTCTATTAGCATTTCATGCTTGATGATAAGATGATTCTGAGAGAACTAGAGATAATTATGCAATAAGTAAAGATTATGAATTGACCCATAGGGAGCAAGTCATACTATGCTGCATGTACCGAAAGGAATAAAGTCCGAAATACTGCTGAAAATTCTGAGGCCGTGATCACGAGATGTCAAATCATGATCCCACTTCAGGAGGTCAAAGAAGCATCCTGAATGTGGAAGCCCGCCACAAGTGGTGTTAATACGGCATACCTGGAGGGGTGCGGTTACCACGCCTAGCATTGTCGAAAGGGGGCAAGCTAAGGTGTGGGTACAATATCTGCCCACTGCCGAGGGGTCCCGAAGGGGCACACGGCAGGTGGAAGCCCACCGCAGGGGTCAACAGAGGACCACCTGGAGGTGCGAGGTTATTCCGTCATAGTATTGTCAGAAGAGGGCAATGCTATGGTGGGAATACCATATATTCCAAAAGCATGTTCATTCTGTTATGCATATGTTCATTTCGTTATATCTGTAATGTATGTGATTCTGCTGTTATGTAATTACCATCAAGAGCATGCTCGAGACGGCTATGTATGTACACGTAATGTTAATAATCACGAGAACTTAGTAAACGAGAGTATTTTCCCTATACTTAGTAATGTAGATAAAGTCGTCCAGAACCTTAGGCCAGATAATAACCAGTAGGATGTTTAGTATGCATGTTCACTTAGAAATCTCTGAGCGGCCTGAAGTCCGACCTAATATGAGATGAGACTCAGGAACTAAAGTTATTTCCATTGAGAACCTACCGTTCTCACTCCCACTACCTTATGACTTCGGGTACTGGTGATGAGTCATACTTTGAGGATGCAGACGAGCTGCCAGCTGAGCCATGAGCGGCCATGACAGGAGATAGACTTAGAGAGCAGGATGTGAGGATTTTTGCCAAGGGCATACTGAGCAGTTTTCCAGTAGCCCTTGTAGTTTGATATGATGTATTTTAGATTATGTATAGGTTTTTGGCTTATGTACAGGTATGTGTATCTTACTTATGGTATGTATAACTATGTGACTGTTATGATGGGCCCAACGGATGTACATGGTATGCTTTTATTACTACACTATTATATGCTTTGTTATATTTGTTCTTTCCCACGCATAGCTTTACTTTAGTAATTATGCAATGGAAATGAAAAGTTTCAAACGGTCCCTATTTTTCTTAAGTAACTATTTCGAAAGATAACAATGGACTAAAGTATTCTGACCAGGTAGACAACAACCTAGTGAGCATTATTTACTACGTACGGGTAAATAGTTAGCTAGGGTGTTTCATTTGGTATCAGAGCAGTTTGGTCCAAAAGAGCCTGAGCAATGATTACGGTGTATGTTCCAGCTAAGTGGTATGTGCTAAGTTTCTGTGTACTTGCCTCTCTTGAGACTGATCACCTCGAAACTGTGCAGGTGCTACATATTAGACATGCCGCCCTGCTGGGATACTACACAGTATACCCCAGAGTCTGCAGAGCTTACAGATGTTCTCAGGGAGATGGCCCAGGCTACCGCACTAATGACAGCCTCTAATGCTCAATGCAATGCCCCCAGACAGCTCAGGAAATCAAGGCCCTGAGGTATCGGGATTTCTCACGAGCTAATCCACCAGTGTTCGAGGGGATGATGGACCCTGAATTGGTCCATGGTTGGATTAGAAAGCTGGAGCAGATTTTTGAAGATATTCCATGTACTGAGCAACAGAAGGTTAAGTTTGCTTCGGGGAAGTTAGAAGGAGCAGCAAAGGAATGGTGGGACACGACTAGGCCCCAGTTTGAAAAAGATGGGGTCCAGGTGATGTGGAACTGGTTTAAGGAGGTATTTCTGGATAAGTACTTTCCGCAGGAGTTGCAAGACAGAAAGGAGGCAGAGTTTTTGGAGCTCAAGCAGGGAGCTATGACTGTGGCCGAATATACAACGAAGTTTGAGAAACTTTGCAGGTATTCACCGACGTACAGGCTGTATCCTAATGAAGGCTGGAAATGTCCAAAGTATCGGCGAGGGCTGAAGCCAGAGTTGAGGGTATTCTTGAATGTGGGTGGTGTACGAGATTATGCCACTTTGGTTAACACCTGTCTGGCTCAGGAGAAAGCCAACCAAGATTTAGCCCAGGTACGCAGTGAGAGGTTCAAGAGGAGGTTTGATGAGGCCGGCAGTTCCCAAGCAGAGCAGAGGAAGAGGGGACCTTTTCAGGCATCTGCTGCAGGGAGAGGCAGAGGTCAGTATCTGCCGAGGCCACAACAAGGAACAGGGAGAGCTCAGAGTCGGCCTAGATCAAGACCATTGGGAGCAGGATCCCCAGCAGTGAGACCTCCACCATCAGGTACTCCGAGTCGTAGCACGCCGAAGTCTCGGCAGCGTGCCGATCCCCGCACACCCTGTCCAAAATGCGACAGAGGACATTCTGGAAAATGTTTAGCAGGCCAAGGGGTTTGTTTCATATGTAGAAAGACAAGCCATTTTGTGAGGGACTGTCCAGTAGCTCCGCCGTCCACCCTGCGTCAGGGGAGAGTGTTCACAATGGAAGCTGAGGAAGCTAAAGAGAGAGATGGTCTGATTTTGGGTAAGTGCACCCTCAATGGGAGAACGTTGATTGTATTGTATGATTCTGGAGAGTCACACTCCTTTATATCCTATGATAGTGTGGAGGAGCTGGATTTATCTCCTACGACACTGCCGTAGACGCTTGCTGTATCCACACCCACTGCACCGCCGGTTAAGACTTGTCAAGTATGTCTGCGATGTTCTTTTCAGTTGCAAGAAAGAGAGTTCATGGCTGATTTAATTTGTCTTCCCCTAGTAGGACTAGATGTGTTACTAGGGATGGATTGGCTGAATGCCAACCAGGCTGTTCTCGACTGTGCTAGGAAGCTGGTTACTTTTCCCTCTACAGCTACCAGCTCAGTAGATTCAGAGGAGGAGTTGTCGATTCTTTACTGCTGTCAGTTAAGGGATCAAGGGTATGTTTTTTTGGCATCGTCAGAGGTGGAAGTTGCAAAACGGGAAGTCAAGGATATTCCGGTAGTCCAGGACTATGCAGATGTTTTCCCTAATGACATTTCGGAGTTTCCACCGAAGCGGGAGGTAGAGTCTTCTATTGACCTGGTGCCTGGTGCTGGACCTATTTCCATTGCGCCGTATCGCATGTCTCCGTTGGAACTGCAGGAGTTGAAAAAGTAGTTAGAAGAATTACTGAGGAAGCAGTTCATTCGGCCAAGTGCATCACCGTGGGGAGCACCAGTGTTATTTGTGAAGAAAAAGGATGGCACTATGAGAATGTGTGTCGATTACAGGAAGTTGAACAAGGTGACAATTAAGAACAAGTATCCATTACCTAGAATTGATGATCTTCTAGACCAGTTGAAGGATGCCAAGATCTTCTCGAGGATTGATTTACGGTCTGGCTACCACTAGATTAGAGTACGGGAGGAGGATATAGCTAAGACGGCGTTCTAATCCCGCTATGGACATTATGAGTTTACGGTAATGTCTTTTGGACTGACGAATGCTCCCGCAATCTTTATGGACTACATGCATAGGATCTTCCGTGAGTATCTGGATGACTGCGTCATTATCTTTATCGATGACATTCTAGTGTACTCGAGGAGTGAAGAGGAGCACACTAGACATCTACAGATAGTGTTAGAGATTCTGAGAGCTCAGAAGTTGTACGCTAAGCTCTCTAAGTGTGAGTTTTGGGCCAGAAAATTACAGTTTCTAGGCCATGTGATCTCAGATCAGGGAGTATCAGTGGATCCCAGTAAGGTTGAAGCAGTCAGAATGTGGGAGAAACCTACTTCAGTTACAGAGTTACGGAGCTTTTTGGGATTTGCTAGGTATTATCAGAGGTTTATACAGAGATTCTCATAGATTGCTTTGCCGTTGACGAAGCTAACCAGGAAAGGAGCAAAGATGGCTTGGTCTGCAGAATGTGAAAGAAGTTTCTGCGAGTTGAAGGAGAGATTGACCACCGCTCCAGTACTAGTATTGCCTGATCCCTAGGAACCTTTTGAGGTATACTGTGATGCTTCAGGTGCTGGACTTGGATGTGTGCTAATGCAATGACGCCAGGTGATAGCCTATGCCTCTAGATAGTTGAAGCAGCATGAGGTAAACTACCCTACGCATGATTTAGAGTTGGCTGTGGTAGTTTTTGCATTGAAGATATGGAGGCATTATTTGTATGGAATGCGGTTTGAGGTATATTCAGATCACAAAAGTCTGAAATACATGTTTGACCAGAAGGAATTGAATATGCGTCAGAGGAGGTGGATTGAATTTCTTAAGGATTATGACTTCAATCTTAATTATCACCTTGGGAAGGCCAATGTAGTGGCTGATGATTTGAGCCGAAGGTCTTTGCAGATCACTCAGATGATGGTGTAGGAAGCGAAGTTGCTAGAAGAATTTCGTGATCTCTACTTGACTGTTGCACGCCAACATAACCGGTTGACGTTGTATCCTCTTCAGGTCAGTAGTGATTTCAAGCACTGAATAGTAGAGGCTCAGGAGAATTGTCAGGAGGACACTTGGTGTAAGTTTCGCAAGGCTGCTGAAGAGGTGATGAAAGCCAAACGCACGTTCTCTATCCTTGACCCAGCTTTGGTTTGTCACAACCGTGCCAAGTTAGTGGAAGGCGTTATTGTATTCCTTGTCGTTCAAATTAAATTTATATACATACCTATTTACGGCTTTCAGATTCCAAAGGAATCCACTTGCAGTATAGGGTATGGTCGATCCCACAGGGAGTTGTAAATACCATTCTTGAGTTTGTTAATTAAACAATGAGGTGAAGGATTTGTAATTTGATTTTATATAGACTAAATAAATAAAAGACATGAAAATAAAATAGGAAACAAATCAGAGGTAGTTCCGGAGCTTGTTGGGAATTTTAATCATATCATAGCTTTGTGTATTCATTAACTTATTACATAGAATCATCATTTCTTTGATTACCCGCTTTTAGAACTTTTACATTGCTTTCGCATGTGAAAAGATTACAAGTTACCCTTGTTAAACTGTTACTTTCGTATACAAGCTTAACAGAGTAAAAAGCAGCTAACCTGTATTCCAGTTACGGCAACAAGGTTAGATGAATGATTTCAATCCGACTCTAATGGTTGTAATTGTTCATTCACAACGTTCGAGTCTAGAATCTAGTTAAGCATCATGAGGTTGATTTTAACTTGGTTATGACTTAATTAGTATAACAATCGTTCATACAACTAAGTCCCAAGCCAAGAATCAAAACACTAAACAAAGACTAGCATTAAGCATGAATTCATTCAAGCAAATCATAGGAAAAGGATAAATTCATATGTAAAAGTTACATGGATACAAGCAAAGTACAATAATGATCAAAATCCCAACAAAAAGATAAGATTAGAAATCCATCTTACAAGAGAATCTTGGAGGCAAGGTTCAGGCACTTACCATGACACGTGCTCACGCTATCATGGCCATGGCTTCGCCAAGCTTCCTTGATCTCCGGCTCCTTCACAAGCCTCTTCTTTGTTCCTAACCTAACCTAACTAATTAAGCTTTAAAAGTACAAAAGAAATGAAGAAGAATGGTGTTTTTGGGGGTAGAAGAAGATGGAAGAAGAGATGCCCAAAATGAATGCCTTGGCCCCCTATTTATAGGNTTGCATTAAATGCTCGGCAGCTTTTTGCAGGCGGTGCTGACGTGTCGCTCTGTGATTGGCTGGTCCTAGTTGGCTCCAGCTGGCTCAATGATGGCGCCGGTGCAAGTGGCTTGCCGACTTACTATCGCTGAGCGATTAGAGTAATATCGCTGAGCGATTAAGTCTTGAGCGCTGAGCGATACATGTTCATCGCTGAGCGATGCTTTCGTCCAGAATCTTCTCTTTAAGCTCTTTTCCAATTCTGCCCTTTTCTTCCCTTCTTCATGGGATTATTCTTTATTAAATCATGCTTGCATCCTTTTATCAAAACATATTTAAAACCTACAAAACATAGAGATTTAATTAGATAATTCTTTAATATATGTGAGAATAAGTGCCATTTTGAATGTTGAAAATTGTATGTTTTGGGCACTTATCAAGAGGGTAAGATCAAGGAAGTGACGACAGGTGACGATGGGATTTTGCGGTTCGATGGGCACATTTGCGTGCCCAAGGAAGGTAGTTTAAGGGAGGATATCTTGAAGGAGGCTCACAAGAGTCATTTCACGATGCACTCAGGTACCACCAAGATGTACTATGATCTTAAGCAGATGTTCTGGTGGCCAGGATTGAAGAGAGATGTCGAGGACTAGGTACAGAAGTGCTTGGTTTGTCAGAAAGTGAAGATCGAGCACCAGAAACCGCCAGGGTTGCTGAATTCTCCAGAGATTCCAAAATAGAAGTGGGAGGCCATAGCAATGGATTTTGTCTCAGGGTTACCACGTACTCGGACTGGAGTTAATGCCATTTGGGTAATTGTGGACAGATTGACTAAGTCTGCTCACTTTATTCTGATCAAGATGACTTACCCGCTGGAGAAACTTGTGCAGCTATATGTCAAGGAGGTGGTAAGGTTACATGGAGTACCATCTTCTATTATTTCAGACAGAGATCCTAGGTTTACTTCCAGATTCTGGACTGCTTTTCAGAGGTCGTATGGGTCTCAGTTGCACTTGAGTTCAGCGTATCACCCTCAGTTAGACGGCCAGTCCAAGCGCACCATTCAGACCTTGGAAGATATGCTAAGAGCCTGTGCACTAGACACGCCAGGAAACTGGTAAGAAATCTTACCATTCGTGGAGTTTGCCTACAATAATAGCTATCAAGCTAGCATTGGTATGGCTCCGTTTGAAGCATTATATGGCAGGAAGTGTCAGTCGCCATTGTGTTGGAATGACAGCAGACAGTATCGCTGTCTAGACCCTGAGGAAACCCGAGAGACAGAAGAATTGATGAAGCTGTTGCAAAAGAGAGTGCTCACGGCACAAAGCCGACAGAAGAGCTATGCAGATAATCAGAGGAAACTGCTCAAGTTCCAAGAGGGAGATCATGTCTTCCTAAAGGTTACTCCAGCGACAGGTATTGGAAGGTCTTTGAAGATTAGGAAGCTGAACCCCCCGATTCATTGGACCTTTCCAGATCCTGGAACGGATTGGACCGGTGGCATACCGGATAGCTCTTCCGCCAAACCTAGCCAATATCCACAATGTCTTTCATGTCTCTCAGTTACGCAAGTATTACGCCTCCCCTGATCATGTGTGACGCTCACTAAAATGTCGTTAGATTTTAGTGTGCGACTAAATAATAATTTATAAACCAAGAAAACCCCAAAAACGTAGTAAAGGGGTTAACCTAGGTCGTCTCTCAAGGAAGCAATTTAGAACTAATTAATAGTTAAATAAATCGGGGGGTTTTGTTTGATGAAATTAAAAGAGATTAAAACGAGAGTAAGACAACAATGATAAAAGAAATATCCTTCATACGACATTTCTAGATCAAGGATTAATTCTCATCAGTTCCTGATTAATTATCCATGGAAGGAGATGTTGTTTATTAGTTGAAATCTCTAACTAATATGCAATTCACTTAAGAAACTACGATCGTCAATCCCTTAAGCATTTGTTAATACAGGTATTAAAACCAAGATCTCAGCATTAAGACCTACATTAATTAAGCACCAATTGCACAACCTAATCAAATCTGATTAGTTCTCTGAAAGTTCCTTAATCATAGTTTAATAAATCATACAATCGTCAAGATTCATTAACTTAGATTTAGCCTTAACTAATAACATGCAATCGCTATATCATTAATTAAGGGTGGAACGATTCATGCATAATCATTAAGCATAAGACCTCAAATTAATCCAAATCTAGCGTTACCGCCTGCAAGATATCAAGAAACTACTCCTCCATGGTTGGAGGATTAAAACTCAAAGTAAGTAAAGAGAAAGAAAGAGTAAATAAAGAGAAGGAAAGAGTAAATGGCAATAGAAGATTGGAACAATAGAACCTGGATTAAATTTGGCAGAGCTTGGCTACAATTCTTGAAAGATCACAAAGCACTCTAACATAAACCTAAGTGCTTAAAAAAATAAATTGTAAAAAGTGTAGAAAACGAAAGGGGAAAGTGGAGTTCTCGGCCTAGGAGAACTTGGGTGGATGGTGGAAGAGATGCTCCAAATGAATGCCTTGGCCTCCTATTTATAGGCCAAGGTTTGACAGGATCGCTCAGCGGTTTAGCACTGCCGCTGAGCGATTTGTGCACTTTCGCTGAGCGATAAGGATTTATCGCTGAGCGGCTGAGTCAATTTAGGTGGCTTACGCGGCTTCATTAAATGCGCTGGTCAGCTTTTGCAGGGGCGGCTCTGAATTCTGAGCTGGCGCCAGGCTAGCGCATTAAATGCGCCGGTGCAAGTTGGTACTTTTGCTCAGCGGCTAGGGGTTCATCGCTAAGCTATTTGTTCAGTACCGCTGAGCGATTCTTGTTTAACCGCTGAGCGGTTGTGCTTATATTCGCCATCTTGCTTCTTTCCTCTTTTGCCCTTGGCCACATCTTCTCTTCACATCTTCAATGATCTTCTTGAACACTCATTTCCTGTAATTAAAAATAGAGAGAACTACAAAAGAAATATTAAATACTAAGAGAAAAATAATACTTTAACTTGCCGTTTTTCTCAATTCCTCACTAAAAGGGATAATATGCAGAACATATCAATTAAGTGTTAAAATCGCACATTTTTAGCATGCATTTGTTCATTCATAGAGTAATAAACTAGGGTACAAAATCCACTTATCAAAGTGCTACAACTAGAACAGATACAGTTGAGAGAAGATTTATCCTTACCGCTCACGCCGCAACGAATCATTGATCACAAGATTCGTCAGACGAGAAACAAGGAGATCCCTATGGTACGAGTGGTATGGACGAATGGGGAATTGGAAGAGCAGACATGGGAGTTAGAAGCCGACATGAAGAAAGCCTATCCGGAGTTATTTTGAAAGGTACGGACTTATCCGTATCTTTCAATTTTGAGGACAAAATTTTTCGAAGGGGGGGTAGAATGTAACAGCCCGACTTTTCCCTTCCCTATAAATAATTAAGAATACATTAATAAGAAAAGAGAAAATAAAAATAAAATAAAATAAAATGTAAGTATTAAATTTAATCCCTGTAATATTAGCTAAAAATAATAATTTTGCGATCTCGAGGAGTCCTGTGAGGTTCGCGTCGATATTTGGTTATTATTACAATTTAATCATGACTCAAAGGAGTCCGTAAAATACACTAATATGAAAATAAATTCGAGAATATCTCGACAAAGATTTAAATATTAATAAGAGAAATTAGTAGGTCACAACGGTATGTCTGAAATATTTTTAGGACTTCCGGACATAAATAGTTAATGAGAAAACATGACCAAAACACACATAGACAATTGACACATGGATGGCCAAGGGCCACAAATTTCCCACGGCAGCCCTTGTCCCACGAGACACATACACCAAATCCTTATTCATTTTGGTTATCTCTAATTATGCTAACCAAAGCTCTTCCACCTGAATCCATCTTTGCCTTTATTGAATTCTCTTATTTTCACACACATAGCTGACACAAGTAGCAGCACAAGCCGTAGCCTCCTCTTCCCTTGGTGAGAAAACCTCAACCTTCCATAACCTAAGCTCCATCACATCTCCATCTTCCTATTTCCATTTGTTTCACTTCTTTGCAAGAAGAACTCAAGCAAGCAAGCAAAGCTCGCTTTTCATCCTTCCTCCATCACTAAACAACTCTTTAGCAAAGTGGGTAACTCTAGTTCCTTACCTATTGATGGTGGATGCTTGATTATGTAATTATGTGTGTGTGTGTTTCTTTACATATATGTTTATGTATGTTGGAATCTATGTTAGGGCTTAGGAAGATGACTCTGAAGGGTCCTGTGACCTGGACTAGATAGTTTTATTATGTGTGGAATATGTGTAAAAGTTCAAGAAGGATCCATGGGAGAAAGGGGAAAGAAAGAGGCGTCTGTAGAGAGTTGTTGAGCGGCGCCTGGACCGGTGCTGAGTAGTTCTGCGGAAAATGATTGAGAGGAGTCTGTAGAGAGTTGTTGAGCGGTGCCTGGACAGGTGTTGAGTAGTTCTGTGAAAAGTGATTGAGAGGAGTCTGTAGAGAGTTGTTGAGTGGCGCCTGAACTGGTGCTGAGTAGTTCCACGCAAAGTGATTGAGAGGAGTCTGTAGAGAGTGGTTGAGTGGCGCCTGAACTGGTGCTGAGTGGTTCCGCGGAGAGTGACTGAAAAGAGTCCATAGAATTGTTGAGCGGCACCTGGAGTGGTGCTGAGTGGGTTTTGCGGAGGTCCCCTGGAGTTGTTGAGAGGGTTACGTAGAGACTGCTGAGGGGGCCCTAGGGTACTGCTGAGCGGTCTGAGACCAGAAATAGTTATGGACACTGTTCTGAGGCACATAGTCTAACAATCAATNTTTAAATTGTTGTGATTCCATGGTGATAAGGAGCGCATACACTCACCCTTAATTAGCCCACTGGCCATTGAGCGCATAAATGATAATTTCCTTGGTGGAAAAGACATTGGATAGTGTGATTTGCTTATGCTATTCAAGTAGTTATGCATTTGACTTGTTCAGGTTCTTTTGTGTTTCACATGGTCTCAAGCTTAAACCGTTTGAAACTTTTCAATTCATTGCATTGACCGACTGTTCATAAGCATCAATCTCTTGTAAAATGATTCTACTACCTCTTGTTTGAGGACAAACAAGGTCTTAAGTCAGGGGGAGTGATAAGTGCCCAATTTACACAAAATTGACATATCAAAATGGCACTTATCTGTTATGTTTTTAAACAATTTATCTAATTAATTCCCCATATTTTGTAGGATATTAAATATATTTTGAAGATGGATGCAAGCATAATTTATGAGGAATAATCCCATGAAGAATGGAAGAAAAGGACAGAATTGGAAAAGAGCTTAAAAGAGAAGATTCTGGATGAGGAATCGCTCAGAGATGGCACTCAAACTGCTGAGCGGACTTGGTAAAAAGCATAGAGAAAAAGGGATACGAATCCACTGTGCGCAGCAGTTAGTAAAATCGCGATAAGTTAAGCTACGGATATCAGAGTAAGGTGGTTCAAATTGCTACTTAAAGCTAAGAGAAAGATCTACAACTTTGTAGTTGGGGTCATTTTAAGATTAAGGTCGCTGAGCGATCTTATCCCACCGCTGAGCGATACTACCGAACTTTCCCGAAACCGCCTTTGAAGTCGGCAGCCGCCATCACCTACCATCGCTGAGCGACCCCTCCAAATCGCTGAGCAAAAATGGACGATTTTGGCCTATAAATAGGAGGGTCGAGGCATTTTAAAGGCATCTCTCATCCAACCTTCCCCTTCACCAAAAACACCATTCTTCTTCATTTCTTTTGTACTTTTAAAGCTTAGTTAATTAGGTTAGGTTAGGAACAAAGACGAGGCTTGTGAAGGAGCCGGAGATCGAGGAAGCTTGGCGAAGCCATGGCCATGACGGCGTGAGCACGTGTCATGGTAAGTGCCTAAACCTTGCCTCCGAGATTCTCTTGTAAGATGGGTTCCTAACCCTCTTTTTGTTGGGATTTTGATTACTATTGTAGTTCTTGTATCCATGTAACTATTACATATGAATCTATCTTTTTCTTATGATTTGCTTGAATGATTTCATTCCTAATGCTAGTTTTGTTTAGTGTTTTGATTCTTGATTTGGGACTTGTTTACATGAACGAAAGTTATGCTAATTAGGTCGCAACTAAATTAAAATCAATAATGCTATGCTTAACTAGAACCTAGACTTGAACGTTGTGAACGAAAGTTACAATCATTAGAGTCTGACCTAAATCATTTCATCTGACCATGTTGCCATAACTGGAATAAAGGTTAGCCGTTTTAACATCTGGATTAATGCTGGCGTACTTTGTTAAGCTTGTCTGCGAAAGCGACAGTTTAACAAGGGAAACCTGTGATCTTGTCATGCGCGAGAGTGATGACAAGTTAAGAACTGATGGCGGGCAGTCAAATGATAGTTCTATGTAATAAGTAACTGGATGCACGAAACTATGATGTGATTAAAATTTCCAACAAGCTCCGGAACTACCTCTGATTTGTTCCGTATTTACTTTTATGCTGTTTATTTACTTATTTAGTTTATTAAAACAAATTAACAAATCTTTCACCTCATTGTTTAATTAAATAAACTCAAGAATGGTATTTTTGCAACTCTCTGTGGGATCGACCATACCCTATACTGCAATTGGATCCCTTGTGGATCTGAAAGCCGTAAGATTGGTATGAATATATAAATTTAATTTGGATGACAAAAGTGCATAGAAGCTTTCAACGAGCTTGGCATGGTTGTGACAAAATCTAAGCTGTGCCAAGATCCGAGAAAGTGGTTAAAAAGGCTTTCATCAGCTATGGTGGGAATAACATATATTCCAAAAGCATGTTCATTCTGTTATGCATATTTTCATTCCGTTATATCTGTAATGTATGTGATTCTGCTGCTATATAATTACCGTCAAGAGCACGTTCGAGACGGCTATGTATGTACACGTAATGTTAATAATCACGAGAATTTAGTAAACAAGAGTAGTTCCCCTATTACTTAGTAATGTAGATAAAGCCGTCCAGAACCTTAGGCCAGATAATAACCAGTAGGATGTTTAGTATGCATGTTCACTTAGAAATCGCTGAGCGGCCTGAAGTCCGACCTAATATGCGACGAGACTCAGGAACTAAAGTTATTTCCATTGAGAAACTACCGTTCTCACTCCTACTACCTTATGACTTCACGTACTGATGATGAGTCATACTTTGAGGATGCGGACGAGCCGCCAGCTGAGCCATGAGCGGCCATGACAGGAGATAGACTTAGAGAGCAGGATGTGAGGATTTTTGCCAAGGGCATACTAAGCAGTTTTCCAGTAGCCCTTGTATTTTGATATGATGTATTTTAGATTATGTATAGGTTTTTGGCTTATGTACAGGTATCTTACTTATGGTATGTATAACTATGTGACTATTATGATGGGCCCAACGGATGTACATGGTATGCTTTTATTACTACACTGTTATATGCTTTGTTATATTTGTTCTTTCCCACGCATGGCTCTACTTTAGTAATTATGCAATGCAAATGAAAAGTTTCAAACGGGTCCCTATTTTTCTTAAGTAACTATTTTCGAAAGATAACAATGGACTAAAGTATTCCGACCAGGTAGACAGCAACCTAGTGAGCATTATTTACTACGTACGGGTAAACAGTTAGCTAGGGTGTTTCAGCGAACACCCTCTTTCGCCATTTTTCTAACCTGTGGGAAGCGTCACCTTGGCCTTTACTGCAACACCCCTGCTAACTGCTCACTTCCATGGTAGTAAGCAATGCTCACAGGGTTGTTGTTCGTTGTGTAGGGTTACTTATAGCCCTTACTTTTACCTTTGCAAATAATTCATACACAGGAATAGGGACCAATGTGAAAATTGTTCGTGTGCTTATCAAGTTATAAATTAGGAGCCATGTGTGATTAAGAGACATATAACAACAATTGCTACTATCTACCACATGTTAGGTAGAGATCATAGTGAAATATGAAAAATAATTGTATATACATATTTGCAACAAGGGTCCCAAAATACAGTTACACATTTGCCTTAATAATAAATATATACACAAAGGTATAAAAGTCACAGAACATAATACAAACATTTATCGCCTTAGCACGGTCGTAGTCATTTGGCTCCAGCTCCGATCTACAGCTCTATGTCGTCCACCGTGCGTCTCTTGGGTCAATTCCCTCGCTGTGCCCACCTGGATCCATAACCGAGTGGGGGTGAGAACCCTTGGTCCTCAGTGGGTTTCCTGTGGCTAGCAATGGTTCATTTACTCGGGTATCCTCCAGGCCATTCAGGAATTTCTAAGTGATCATGCATACTAACCTCCTACTGATTATTATCTTTGCCTAGGGTCCTGAACAGCTTTATCTAAGATTATCTAGGTGATAAGGGAACTAGTCTTTCTTACTAAGTCTGCGTGCTTATGAATCCTGCATTTCAATTATAATTAGGCTACTCATCTCGGGTCGTTCCCTTGACGTCACATATTACACAAACAACCATAAATGAATATTAATGCACATACAAGTATTCATCAAATCACATATATATAATTACATATTGCATGGGGGCATTGGGGATCTCTTACGCGTACCGGCTTGCCGGGTTAGCGTCCTTCTTCTCCTTTCTTTATTCTTTTAGGTATGATGTCAACCTTTCATTTGCCTCTTGTTGCTTCGATGAGCAATTCTGTACTTTACTTTATATCTCTTTGTGCCATTAACCTCTGCGAACCAATCCACCCTTTTGGGATTAATTTCTTAACCAACTCCACCCTTTTGGGACTTGGCAAGGTAACACATTTTCCTTCCTTGTGTCCTTAACCTCTGCAAACCAATGCACCCTTTTGGGATTGGCAAGGTAACACATTGGCCACTCCACCCTTTTGGGACTGGCGAGGGGCGTGTCAATTAGACATTGCCAAGAGAGGGGTTCCTAACATATAACTACCTACTTATTCCCTACATCTCATTATGCTTTCTTGTTCGTTAAGTCATTGACCTCTAATTCTCTAGGGCTGTCCTAACACCTATGAGACATCCCATCCTGATGATGCATGCTAGAATCTACAAAAATGCCCTCGCTTTACTCATCGGATCCCTTAGGCTCACTGAAAATCTCAAGTTTTTCAGGATTCATTCGAATGTCCTCTTTGAGTATTCGAATGAATTCCCGAGAGTTCTTTCATTCGATTGGAAAGGGGTTTCATTCGATTAAAAGCCATCACAACCCTCCCATTCGAGTCCTGATGGAATTCCATCGAATGAAATCCGTGTTCATTCGATTGGAGTGGAATTCAATCGAATGAAAGCTGAACTTTGGCTTTCCTTCGATTGAATTCCTTTTCATTCGATTGGAAGCTGTAAAAATCGCCTCCCCGAGACTTCAGTGTTCGTTTTCCACTGTTCCTAGGGTTCTAATCAGTACAGTTATGCATTTCATTTACCAAAATTACTCAAAAACCCTTTTGACCCTGAATCACCCAAAAATAGTACTTTACATTTTTACAGTCCAAATACCAAATAATACATAGATAGTTAAAAATAAATAACCATATAGTCAATGGGCTAAAAGTTACCCACCAGCACAGTTATATTTTCTATCCTCAATATTTCTACAAATCCTTCAAGCCTCATGAACTCCTTATTTTTCTCATAATATTTCTAATTTTTCTACTCAAAATACATACTTAAACATACAGATAAAAATCCCATAGACAGGGGTGATCGGACTACCCACCTCCAAATCCAGTTTAGAAACAGTAGAAGTGAAGAGGAAAATTCTCTGAGCACTTCCATGGTGATCTTCCTATTTTTCCGGCGTCTAGCCGCATCAGAGCAGTGCATGAACGGACACTCAAAGAAAGAAAAACAAAGAAAGGAAAGAAAGGAAACAGAGGCAGCGTATGCTTCAGGGAAAGAAAGAAATAAAGAAAAGCAAAGCAAAGTGAAGCAAAGGTTTAGAAAGGGAAAAGAAAGAAAAATGGCGTCAGGGAAAGAAGGAAAGCAAGCCAACAATGAAAAGAAAATAAAGTGGATGCTTCAGGGGGAAGTAGTTGTAGCCCCCCTGGACGTGTTCACATATATATATATATATAATTCTTATATTATATTAGTATTAGATTATTATATTACATATTACATATTATTTTATTATATACATATATATATATATATTATATACGTATATATATTTCTATAGGTCTGCATCCACTGCTACTTATGTATATATAATTATTTTATATNAACGAGGTTGTATAACAGATTTTATCTTTACAGATTTTTGCATTAGAAAGTTTGTAATTAATCTTTAGTCTTGACCCATTAGTACAAGCTAAATTTTCCGTGGTTTTCTCATAATATTTTGAAGGAATTATCCCTTCAGAGATGCAGTTAATATCTGCTCCTGAGTCCAAAAGAGCAGTGATATTAAACTTCTCATTTTGAACAATTAATGTGACATTACAATGCCACTTGTGTTGAGTGATAATGCTGAGCATGTTAATAAACTGATCAGTGTCTTTTGATCCCGATCCTTGGTGATGAGCTAAGATAGCTTTCCCCAAGTCTTCTTCAGTTTTTTGAGAGTTGAGAATCTCTTTTCCTTCAAGTTGTAATATCTTAAAGTTAAGAGATAAAACTTCATTTTTTAATTCTTTAATTTCTCCTTTAAGAGATTTTATTTCAGTTTGTAATTCTTTTATAGAGAGTTGTTCTTTAGGTTTTTTAAATCTATTCATTATTTCGTTCATATCTATGGGAACGATGTCAACCTTTTGGTTTTCTTGTTTTTTAACCACTTATCCTAATTGATGAATAAATTCATCTTTTAGGGGAGAATCTTCCATTTTATCTATTATTGATATTAATGTTGAAGTTTGTTCTGCATCTAAGACGTTTATCTTCTTCATGCAGTCAGTACAAGGACATATTCCTAGGCCTAAACAGTCTTCATTATCAGAAGATTCTTCTGAAGACGAAGTGTTTTGCTCCAGTTGATGTACCTCATATTGATCTTCTTGATCACTAAGATCAGAGATAGAACTCGAGTCAGAAGATTCAGGCTCCGAGTTTATCAGAATGTTAATTAGTCCTTTCCTTAAGTCTTCATCTATTTTTAATTCATTAAGTTTTTGTTGCGTTTTACAATCGTTAGCATAATGTCCTGTCTTGCCTCATTTCCAGCAAGCATTTTTAGGAACATTATCTTTTCTTTTCTTCTTTTGATATTTAGGCGGAGGCCTTTTCTTGTAAGGGGTTGGTTGTACCTGAGGCTTGGTATAAGCTTTTGGTTTGTTAAAAGGTTTCCGTGGTGGTACCTTCTTTTGTTTTCTCTTTATGTTAGTACTTAGCGCCCTTAATGGCTCTACACCGTATTGGTAGCAGAAAGTGCCAAGCTCTTTTTTATTGAAGGTTGCTTCTTTACGCATTTTATTCTGGAGCTTAAAGTCAGTACAGACTTGGATTCCCGTTTCTACGATAACTGTATGGATTTCTCCATAAGTTAAACTGTTAAAATTTAAATTTCCATTTTGATGTTTTTGAAGATTTAATTTTACCTTTTCAGCAAAGAGTTTTGGAAGTCCGGCAACAAACCTTTCCTTCCAAAATCCTGCTGACCCATCTTCTCTAAGAGTAATTTTAGATAAGAAGGTATCTTTGTACCAGCGATAGTCAGACATAGTAGGACAATGTAGGTTTGTCAGCTGACTCGCTGCTCGATCCTTAAACATAGTAGGATCTCCTATAAAGTTTCTCATTATTGAATAAATAAGGGTTGGAACAGCATCTTGCTCTCCTCCCTCAGTTTTGACTGAATTTAGTATATAATCTCTTTCAGATTGGGTAAGTAAATTATCCCACCATCCTTTTAACTGACCTGTGAAGCCTCTAACCAGTCCTTTGGCGGCTCCTTTGTTATCGTTACCTTGTCCCATGTATGCTGTGGCACACATCGACATTTGAACAGTTAGATCTAGGATTTGCTGTTCGGCTAAACCATCTAGATTCCATTCCATTAAATCTCTTCCGCTGAATCCTACTTGGATATGTAGCGGACGTTCTTCATATTGTACGTCTGCGTAGGTAGGTCTAGGGTAATAGTTTCGGGTGGTTGGGTTCTTTTGATGAAAAGTTAATTTATTAACTTCTTGTTGTTCAGCATTAATCATATTGATGGATGGACTAATTTTTAATTTCTCTAAAGTTTTACAAATTTCTTCTACTCTTTTATCAGTTTTAGAAGATAAATTTAGTTGATCTTTAGAAAAGGTATCTATTTTATAAATAGGGGTAGCTTTAGATTTTAAGCTTCCTAATGGTTCTTTAGAACTACTAGGTGGTTCTGGGTTATTTTCAATCCTGGTTAGCTGTTTTGCCATTACGCTTAACATGGTGTTGGAATAATTTAATTGTTGATGAATACCTTTAAAATCTGCTTTACTTAAAGGTTGATCTTCCCTAAGTACAGTTTTAAACGGTATTGCCTCAACTTCCAATTTTGAATTTTGTAATTTTATTCCTTCTTCTGGAGGATACTCTGATTCGGTAGTGGAACCGTTGAGTAATTTCCAGGACGTTACTCTTTTTTCTAAAGGGTTAATTTCCTTTAGATAGAGTTGACTAAACCAATGGAAAAAGTAGAGATTAACCTCATGTTCTTCCATGTATTGGTAGAACAAGCTCCTAATCTCATCTCTTTCTTCTTTACTGTAGTTTTGGAAAAACCAGTCTACTCTGGATTTGTTATAAGAGGCAGTAAAGTCTTCTCTAATCCAGTCTTTATTTATTTGGAAAGGGGTTTCTTTGTTTAAAGTATTAATCATTTGCGAAGTGTTAGGAGAATATTGAGGAGAATCAGGGTTATCTTGGTAAATTGGCTGAGCTACTCTAGGAGTTGGGTTTCTCAGTCCAGATATCTCGGAGTTATCCACAGAATACCTGGCTGACTCCATCCTTGCGTGGACACTTGGAGTGCCAATTCTTACCGATGAAGACCGATTCATTCTAAGGCGGACTGTAGAGCCTTCCTCTATAATATCTCGTATTTGAGTATTATAGATTTCTGGTTCCTCAATAGCATCTTCAAATGTCCATTCTTCGGGCATATGAAGAAGTGCTTCTTGATGAGACAGTCTCTTGGGTGTTTGTATTTTAGATTTTGATAAATTAGCTTCTATTACAATGGTTTCGTCACGGCTTGAGGACCGTAGAGCCCTGTAACCATAATCTATTTTAGTGACCTTGTAATAGACTCTAAAAATTATGTTAAAGGTGCTTCTATCAGGTTTTACTTTTCCCGGAGGAATTTGAATATGTAATTTTTGGGATGATGCAGTATGTTCGTTATTAAGGTTCATTGAGAAGTTAGGGTAGCAATTAAAGAAGGCTCCTTCATGGAGGTTGCTCTCCATGATTGCTAACAGCTGATCTTTAAACTGTACAAGCCTATGGTCTCGTAAGAGAGTGACTATAGGTAGGCTAACTCCTATCCTATAATTAGGTTTGATAGCTACTTGGATTAACCCTAAGTGAATAAAGTTAAATCCTTTAGCTATGTGTTGATCTAGATCTTCTTGGCTTAGGAAATCTATTACCTGGTTTGCCCCAGTACCTGGGTAATACTGTTCAATCATATGAATTTCTTCATTAGCAACAGAAAATATTGATCTATTTTTATAAATTTCTTGAGATTTTACTTTAGGTAATGAACAGTTTTGCAGGGACTGTTCTAGTTCTGCAATTTTTAACTCTTGACGCTTTACATTTGATGAATTGGCTTCTGCCTGGTTAGAGCTAGAGGGCTGGCTCGGATCTCTAACTATCATTTTATTACTTCTTCCTAAGTTTAAATCACTCAAGCTTCTTATTACACTCTTTAATCTTTGGGCCATTTTACTATGGGTATGCTACGGGACCACCAAAGGCTGACCAACGGACTTACCACACTGCCGGGACCACCTCTATTCTGGCTGACCAACGTATGAGTAGCTCTCACTACTACACCCCCCCAGAAAAATGGACAAAAGAGTTAGGAGGTACTAAGAAATTTGAACAATAAAACTTTAGAAGAGCAATAACCTAACAGTTATTGATCTTTACCAGAGCCGTCGTGGCTCTGATACTAGAGACAGAAGGATCGCGGTGGTAAAGATTTTAGTCGGTTTCATTACCGTAATCAGACTTGTGAATTTTGAAATCTAAACATTTCTTGATAAAAACCGATTGTAAAGCTGCTCCTTCTGTTTTACAAAAGGATGTAAAAAATTTAGTTTCAAAACATATTTTTGCCAGATGGCAATCTTTACTCTCCTGTTTTGATTTTGATATTATACATATTAAAGGAGATTCAAATTCAAATGAATAAAGAATATATTCAATACTGCAAAAAAGAACTTCAAGAATATTTAGATAAAGGATTAATACGTCCTTCTAAATCTCCTTGGAGTTATGCAGGGTTTTATGTGATGAACGCCTCAGAGCAAGAGAGAGGTGCTCCTAGGCTTGTCATCAACTATAAGCCCCTAAATAAGGTCTTAAAATGGATTAGGTATCCTTTACCTAACAAGTCTGGCTTGATCAAAAGAGTACAAAACAGCATTTGTAGTCCCTTTCGGCCATTACGAATGGAATGTAATGTTGCAAGGATTAAAAAACGCTCCAAGTGAATTTCAAAATATAATGAATGATATCTTTTATCCCTACATGGAATTTACCATTATATATCTCGACGATGTCTTGGTATTTTCTAAAGGAATTAATCAGCACATTCAACACTTAGAAAAATTTATCCAAGTCATTAAAGAAAATGGTTTGGCTGTTTCAGCTAAGAAGATTAAAATCTTTCAGACTAAAATAAGATTCTTAGGATTTGAGATTTACCAAGGAACGGTAACTCCCATACAAAGATCCTTAGAGTTTGCAGCAAAATTTCCTGATAAAATTACAGATAAAACTCAGTTGCAGAGATTTTTAGGCTGTCTAAATTACATAGCAGACTTTATCCCTAACATTAGAGTTATCTTTGCACCTCTATACACTAGGCTTAAGAAAAACCCTCCACCATGGGATGACTCCATGACTAGAGTTGTAAGGCAAGTAAAATATATTGTTAAAACCCTTCCTTGTTTAGGAATCCCAGATCCAGACGCTGGGTTAATAGTAGAAAC
>QANU01037940.1:0-38451 GCA_003254905.1 Nissolia schottii | reverse complement strand
AGGAGTAGGAGGTTACTTTCACAATTTTTTTGCAGTTTTTCTTTTCACAAAATAGAAATTTCTAAACGTGGAAAACAAAGGGTTAATTAAGTTTTTAGTTCATATAATATGAAAAAAGTTTAGTTTTAGTCCCTCATGATAAGTTTTAGTCCCTATAAAATGTGAAAATTTGATTTTGGTCCCTGTGGACAGTTGGTGATGGACATTGATGTAGAAATGGTCCCTGACAATGGGTTAACTGACACGTCATCACCGTCCATCACCAACCGTCCACAAATACCAACATCAAATTTTCACATTTTACAGAGACTAAAACTAAACTTTTTCATATTATAAGGACTAAAAACTTAATTAACCCGCAACAAAACAAGGCGGCGTTTGGACCGGCCCTTCCTCCTGCTGCCTAAGCCTAACCTTGTAAAAAGCGCGTTGGCGCAGTTAATCAACAAAAATTGAAGGCGCACTAGTCCAATTTTGAATCTGAATTTGGCCTAATTGACTAATTCTACAACTAAAAAAAAAAATATTCTTCCATTCCATCTTAATGCCACTCTTCCAGTTGTCCAAAATCGTGGGTGCCTCATGGATCGTATACTCTCTTTCGTTCAATTTTCCAAATACGATTCTCTTCCTTGACTTGTTCCTTACCAAATTCCAAATATCTATAATTATTTTTTTTTGGTTTGATTCTTCCATCTTTTCATTTCGCAACACTTGCCAACATCACGGAGAACCTTTTTATTGATATTTCACCAAGCAGTTGACCGCACAACATGTGCCCCACTAATTGAACACAGAATTTATTTCCTTAGTTTTTTCCCCCACCATGCTGAGTAAANGAATCTATTTCCTTAGTTTTTTCCCCCACCATGCTGAGTAAATTACAATAAAGAACGTTAAAAAAAAAAACAGAGGCAGTTATATTAATACCAACTAGTTGATTGAGTTTATTTCTAAGCATCTTCGGTTTGAGATTGATTGAGCGTGACAAAATTTTGTGTTAGAAAAGGCAATTATAATATTAAAACTAAATTAATCAATTTTATTAATAATAAAATTTAAATTTCAATACAAAGAGGAAGAAAAAAAAATCTAATACGGGTAACGGACTTAAATAAATAAAGGTCAAAATTAAGAATTGATCCAATTAAAGAGCCTAATTTTATTATAAATAGTAGGAATAGGAGAATTGGAAGGTATAGGAAATTGACATTAGCTAATCCTACCTCACTCTCTTAGAATTTCTTTCTCTTAGTCATCTCCTTCCCTAAAAAGAATTTTCCATCTCTATCCATTTCATTATAATTCCAAACACCACAAATGCAGAAAATATGACAATTATTTCTATTATTTCCAAATTCTCCTCATTACATACCCATACACACGTATTCCCAAGTTTAACTCCTACGCTTTTTACACTTTTTCTTGTAACATAAAACAATTAAACATGATCACATCATAATTAATTACCAGTTAAATGTAACAGTGACATGGCCACATGACAAGTATACTAGTAACCAGAAGATAGTGCTCCTTCTCCCTTCAATACGCGTTAACCAATAGAATATAACACAGAACACAAACACAAACACAAACACCGCCCCCTCTCACCATTGCAGCTTTAAATCCTCTCTCTCTCACTTCTCGATTCCATTGCTGCACAGCCAAATCCTCTCTCTCTCAAACACACACCATTCACATTCCTCTTCTGCCATCCCCCACCCCCAAAAAAAAAAAAAAAAAACCCTTTTTGGTTATTCCGACACTGCCCTTAATTTCTCCGAGCCGTGCCCCCCCCCCACTTGATGACGCTATTGGGTACCCAGATCCATGGCCTCTTCCCATAAAGCCAGCACCTTTACCCGAATGCCCAGATCCACAGCGTCATAAGGCTCGCGCACGCCGGGTGTTATTACTATTTTAACCCTCGAATAAATCGCAGGTTCCAGGGGGGGATCAAGGTGAGAAGGGGCAAGACCAGGTTCCCGAAATGAAGGGCTCGAGCCGTTTCTTCACGCTGGGGCTGGTGGCGTCCTGGTACACCTCCAACATTGGGGTCCTCCTCCTCAACAAGTACCTCCTCAGCAACTACGGCTTCAAGTACCCGATCTTCCTCACCATGTGCCACATGACCGCGTGCTCCCTCTTCAGCTACGTCGCCATCGCCTGGATGAAGCTCGTGCCCCTCCAGACCGTCCGATCCAGGGTCCAGTTCCTCAAGATCTCCGCCCTCAGCCTGGTCTTCTGCGTCTCCGTCGTGTTCGGTAACGTGTCGCTGCGCTACCTGCCCGTGTCGTTCAACCAGGCGATTGGCGCCACGACGCCGTTCTTCACCGCCGTCTTCGCCTACCTCATGACGTTCAAGAGGGAGGCCTGGCTCACGTACCTCACCCTCGTTCCGGTTGTCACTGGGGTCATCATTGCCAGCGGGGTAAGTTGTTACTGAAAGAAAAAAGAGAGAGATTGGGATTTTGATTAGGTTGTTTTTTTTTTTTTGTGGGGTTTGGAGATTTATGTGGTTTGGATTTGGGATTTGTGATTGTCTAGTTTGGGTTTGTTTCAGATGTGGGTTTTAGATGGCCTTTTATGAAATGAGGCACTTTTTCAATTGGGGAACTAGAAACTTGTGTAGTTCGTCTTCTGTTTTTGGTTCTTTGTTGAAGTTGACTTATTCGGTGTCGGTGCGTCACCAATTTGATGAGAGTTCATTTTTTAGTGAGGAATTTTTCGATGAGTTTGTGTGCTTAAGGGATATTGCTCTCTGGGATTTTCATCTGTTTGATGTCCAATTTAAGTGGTGGTAGATCTTGTTTTGGCCCTGATGCGTTCTTCAAGTGAGATTGATTTGTAAAAGATAAAAATTGTCTCTGGCTTCTGATGTGTGTTTTCTTCTTCCTCTATTTGGTCAATAGGGTGAGCCGAGCTTCCATTTATTTGGATTCATAATATGTGTTGCGGCTACAGCTGCAAGGGCTCTAAAATCAGTGCTACAAGGAATTTTGCTTTCTTCTGAAGGGTGAGAAGGAACTCCAGTTTAACACATTAATATGATCTTCATTTATCTGTGTAATCTGTATATTGTTCTGTTTTTAAGTTATATATTTAAATCAATGGTAACATCGCTTTTTTTTTTCCCCCTTGTGTATCAGAGAGAAGCTGAATTCCATGAACCTTCTTCTTTATATGGCTCCAATGGCTGTGGTTTTCCTTCTTCCTGCCACACTCATAATGGAAGAAAATGTGGTTGGCATCACATTGGCTCTTGCAAGAGATGATTCCAAGATCATCTGGTATCTGCTATTCAATTCGGCACTTGCTTATTTCGTCAACCTCACCAATTTTTTGGTCACTAAACATACAAGTGCTCTCACCCTTCAGGTGCATCCCCATTATTCAAATTGCCTTTGTGCCCCTCTACTTTTTTGTTTTTTTTTTCCTAAGTTTTATTTTCACTCCAACAAACATATCTTTTGTCTCATCAGTTGGTAGCTGGGACATCAGACTTTGGTGGTTGTCATGTCATAAACTAGTCATTTATCAAATAACAAGATATTTCAGCTTTATTTTTTTATTAGTTCATTTGCAATGTGCATCGGTGTAGTCTTTTTGTCTTTGGTTGTGGAACATGATGCTCCCAAACTATTCTTTCTTCTTCTTTGACCACAGTATTTATCTGAGGCCATTTGGATTTTGTATTGCCTAGTGATTTGAAATATAGTCTAGAAGAGTAAAATTCTATTTTAGTCCTTGAGAAATTATAGTTGCCATCACATTTTGTTCTTCAAAGTTCAAAACTGTTACAAAATTCATCCTTTTGTGTGATCACTTTGGTGCTCTATGAGGATGAATATGGTGACAATTTAGATCTTCCAGAGATTAATGTAGTGATCACAATCTTTAGAGGACTATCGTGGTGACGACAGTGTCTTAGAGGACTAAAATAAGAGTTCACTCATTTCTCAAAATTCATGCATACATAGTTTTCTAAGTTTCTAATAAAGGGGAATTTTAAGTCTATATGATTATTAGAGATGGCATATGAATAATTCAAGCCTGTTGCGTAATTAGTTCATGGGATGCCACTCAATTTTCTGCTGAATGTCTAATGCTGATGCTAGGCGAGTTTTGTGAACAATGCTATTGAGTAGTGTAAGGTCAATGATTCTCATTAGTTGCGATCAGTGTTCAGTATTCAAGTTAGTTGATATCTTGCTATCAATTGTGCAAGATGAGTCGTTAACCATGACTAGAACTAGCTAATGAATAAACTATTTCTCCCATGGCATGCTGACTAATATTAATGTGTTGACGTAACTTGCAATACTTACTTGTAGTTATGATCTTATTTGGATTCCTCGGTCAAGTTTGCATGAATTGGTGTATGCTGTATATGACCTTAGGAAGAGTAATAGACGTGCACATGTACAAAAATTGTACTAATTAGTGTTTAGGGGTCTTTACCATATGCTTTTGGATTAATGAAACGAGTGTGATTTCTTTTATATTGAAATGGTACTTTTAACTAATGTAAGATTTGGCTCATACAGGTACTAGGGAATGCTAAAGGGGCTGTAGCAGTCGTAGTATCAATTCTAATATTTAGGAACCCAGTGTCAGTGACTGGAATGCTGGGTTACTCCCTCACAGTCTTTGGAGTTATACTTTACAGTGAAGCCAAAAAACGAAGCAAGTGATACGCTCTCACATTATTCTTGGGATTGAACTCCCTATATATATATTTTGTTTTCGTGACTCTGCACAGACAACCTCAAAGATTCCGAGCCAAGAGGCAAATTTGTTTGGCATGGTAGTGATCAGAAAGAATCTCGAGTTTTCTGACTCAATATACAATTTTTTTGTTTGGTCTCCTCACACGTAAAGCCTCAGAGAACGGGTTCGCCATTGTAAAAGCATTTGTTTAGATATAGCCCCACAGTATAAAGTTGCAATAAGTGACTCATCTCTATCTACTCTACTACCCATGTTGGGACAATCGAGGGAATGTCTTTTTTTGTCATTTATTCTTTGAGGAAAGAGTTGTAGAATTGGATCCCTACTCATATGTTGTTAACACCACTTACATTCGTTTATTAATGGTAAAATTCATCATGTCTTTGCTCGCAGTGATACTCGGATATTTTTGGATGGATTCTGAATTGCTGATGTATTCTCTGTTTTGAACCGCAGAATAAATTACAAAATTGAACTCAAAATATACAAAACAAGATCGATCAAACTTCACTTCAATATTCATGAGCAGGTAGCAATTTCTACTCATTAGTTACATTACATGTTACCTCAATGAACTGAACAAACTGTGATAACTACGTCAAGCACTTACATATTACAAGAAATGGGTGCTGTCTAAAATGATCCCTGTAAGCAAGGGTGTGTGATGCACCTTGCCATAAAGTCATGGTGTACCGTGGTCCTACATAATGTACAGCGTCAATTTGTCACTGAATATAATCTATGGTTCTGAAGAGAAACAAAAGAAAAATCCCAATTTTAATTGAGCTCTAGTGCATCGGATTTGAAACGGGATGAAGGATTTAACATTGATACTATTTCTGAAGAGAAAGTTGAGGATGTTAAGGATGTGCGGATTGTTATAAGCTTTGAGAAGTATAATGATAATTTTGGTTTTATCGCCGGTTATCAATTGGCTGGAACAATTGTGGAGAGAGGCTCCGTGGTGGAAGCATGGGTTCTTGATGTTGGAAAGGCTTCTGTGGAATTGTTGATTATTTAACTCCAGAACCAGAGTTCATAAATAGATCTAAAGCTTTTCCTTTCTGTAAATAATCTGTCATCCTTCATCAACTTGGGTTGTCGTTCAGCTTCATACTACCAATTTTGATGGAGCCATGTTGAGGAAGACCAAGTACACTTTTAGTATGATGTTTCCCGCGACGGATACCGGCATCATGAATCGGAGCTCTGGCCAAAGGGTGTGTGTATGTGGTGGAGGATGTGTTGAGATGGGGGACAGGATGAGAGAATGGCGGAATGGGGTGGCAATTTATTGTTGGGTTGTATTTTTTTTTTATTTTTAAATTTAACAAAGTAATTTTATTAAAGTAATAGAGAGTAACACATAAGTTGGCTTACCTGCTTTAGACCGTCAAAACAACATTGACCCGATTTTAGTCTTCTATGGTCTATGCTGTGCGACAAGGAGCCCTCCTGAATTGTGAGGTGCATTAAAGACAGCACCAAAGAAATGCAAATGCATGTCAACTAATCATGCTTGAAGGGGCATTGAACCCTGCTGACGACAATGCTCTGAAGGCAGAGTCTCGCCATAGGTATTGTCTTTTCCACTTAATGAAAGAACAAGGGTGGCCAAGTCTGGATCAGATCGATGCTTGTCCCAAACTGCTGCAAAATGCTGGCCTTTGCTTCTAGACAAACAAAAAAAGACATTAACCAAATGAGGGAGTGAATATATTATCTGTTGAAATTATCCAAAAATAGAGTCTTACTCTTGAAGTAGGGCCAGTATCTGATGTATATTTGCTCTTATCTCCTCCTTAGCCGTTTTCATAGATGCCTCCTTATAAACAAGAGCAATTTCATCTACCAATCTGAAGTCAAATCATGTGCTCCAAAAGAATTAGATATAAAGAAAAGAAATGTTAATATCCACATCGCAAGGATTCAGCCACATAAGTGGGAAACCACATGTAATTTCTGTAATTTCGAGAATTTTCCAAAAAGCGGGTCTTGAAGAAGGAAAGGGATGCAATATGTGTTCAAGTAAAATTTAGTCTAGGATGTCAATGGAAGGTTACAAGCAGCATGGGCGTGAATAAGGAACTAATCAAGGAAAATTAACTTCCAAGGCATCACCTCTCATAAGTAAGACACCTAGATGATCACGGTTGAAAATGAGTACAAATACTGTTCATCTATGGAATAAACATTCATCAAAGAATATCAGTTAAGTCATGCCCTCATCTTTTCTTCCTCTGTTTAATCCTGTTTTTGTAAACATCGAAATGAAAGAAGATTATGCACGTCATGTCATAGAAAGGAAAAAAGTTCTCATCATCAGGAGATGAAGTCAATGCAACAAGAACACAAACATGTTCGTTGACACAAGGAGATGCTCATCAGTTACCACAGTTAATCGAAAAATGATACCCTGTCTCTCAAGCATTTCATTGCCACATTCATCTGAAATAAAAATTTCATGCAATCCAATTTTTAAATTCACCTTTCAACATACGGCGAGTTCCTAACCCATGTCAATTTCAGAACTACGTAAGTACATTTTAGAACCTGCAGAATAACGTCACATCAAAGAGTTAATCAGAAATTACTACATTTTTCACTAAATACTCGAACAAAATTGTGTTTTGTTCATCAATGTTAAAGCCATATAAAGAGAATGGAAAGTCAACGCTGAAACCTCAGCCAAGTAAAACAACAGCAATTGTATTATTTGCATATGAATATATTTCAACCTTGCAAGTTGCACCCAACGAATTTAGTTCAGGGTGTCAAAATCATGAGATAAAACCTTGAAAAGTGTTTCACAAATATATAGAAAGAGATTCTGGTGAAGTTTTAAAACTTCCCCATATAAATAGAAAGATACTCACCAAAATAAGAGTCTCATCATCATCAGCATGCATCCAATTAAAAAATAAGGGGAATATGCGCCTGAAGTGAGCTAATAACATAAGACCAACTGCATTAAATAATGAATCGACAGATTTAAGCCATGCAATGCGGCGTTCTTTGTTTCTGGGCTGGCGCTCCAAGTGACTTAACATCTCATTTAGCATCCTTTCAAACCTATTCAAGAAAACAATAGACTGAACTCAAGATAGAAGATAAGCCAAAAATTAGTAACACTCAAGCCGCATCATTGACCAATTATAGCTTATTCTTCCAAAAACTTAGATATTGAGGAACACTTTCTGACTTCTGCTAGTACAGCTAGCGGGGTAAGTTATACAACCGTTTTTTTTCCTGGTAACAGAAGGTTATACAACAACTTTGTCCAAGTGGCAAACAATATTCATCATCTTGACCCATTACAAACCAGAACTTTCTCAGTTATCTTGACAAGGAAAAAAGAGTAATACAACTTGTGACTCTCTCCCTAATAATCAAGTTAAAAGAATCAGAAGTAATAGTCAATGGGCCTACAAAGTAACATACGTTTTAAAACTATTAAGCTTCAATCTAGACAATGGCCAAGAACAACTTCATTTTCTGACAGCATAGTTTTCCACAGACATAGGAATTCAGTTTGCTAATAACTCCAATGCCACAATTCTAGGTCGTATACGAAGACATCAAAAAATAACTATGAAGTTGACATCTAAAAGTTAAAGAACATAGAATGGAAATGGAAATATACCATGGACTACGTGGATTCCTTCCATGCGTAAGAGTTGCAATAACTACTGATGTCTCAACCACCTGGTGCCATATCTCATCAGTAGAAGCGATATTCTGGCAACAAGCATCAAGAATTACATCCCCATATGAACCAATCTCAGCTGCATCCACATTTTTCCCTAGATGCGCAAAACAAACCATACCCTGCCCCTAAAATTGTACAAAAAAAAAAGTTACCACCAATTGAACTATCTTTATTTTCAGATTCAATCCCCTCCATATAGTTTTGTGATATCTAAATTACAGTATAATCTCAAATTAAACACTAGAAGTCTAAATTCCAGCTTCATGCTTCGGTTGCAATTACAGCCTAATGTACCTTCACCTCCGGCGACCAATGATCAACAGCAGTCAGCGCACAAGGAATCACCAATCCACACAACTTGCTCAGAAGAGGATAATCAACCTACGGCACAATCAATTCAAACCCACATCATCTCAATTCTCAATGCATCAAGGAACAAAACTGAGCCAAGGTTCACTATTTCGGATATCCCTTTTTCTTAAACAATAATCAAATCCCTACAATGGGTAAGAAACCAAATTCTCAATGCATCCATAGCCAACTGGTACAGATTACTGAACTAAAATCCAATCTTTAATTATTATGTTTTTCCTTTTCTTAAACAACAATCAAATCCCTTTAAACTAGCAAGGGTGTGTTTGGTTGCAACCATGGTTTGGCCTCACAGGCACCGCAAAACAATTTTTCCACTTCTGTCCAAAACAAGCTTTGACATTAAAAACTCACATCGAAATGTAACCAATATGATTTAACCAAATGTGTTGAAATCAATTGAAACTCAGCTTGAACCCTCCATACTGTGGCATAGGGTGTGCAAACTGAGAAATCCAAACATGCCATAATACCTGAGTGACAAACCATCTTAACTGAAAAGCAGCAAGAATGGCAAACCCAACTGGGGCCCTCGCCGAAGCAGCAGAGAATTCACCACTCTCATCAGACTTATCAATGGAGCTCTCCTTAATTCTCTCTTTCAGAAGCGGCAACACCTCAGGCATCAGCTCCACCACCAGCCTTTTGAAAGTAAATGATCGAAAAAGAGTGAATTATTGATACTGATTGTAAGAATGTTTACATTATACAAAAGCCCGAGCTACGAATGGTCAATAACAGAAAACTAACTTCTCAACTAATCTAACTGCATTAACTGACTAGTAAATACAACCTCTTCTCCCTCGGGACTGAGTCGCGACTCAGCCCCAACTCGGCAACTCGTTCGGAGCCCGCGCCCTCCTCGGAGGCGGCGGCGGCGGCGTGCGCTTCGGAGAATTCGAGGAAGGATGCGGCGGCGAGGGACGAGAGGCGCGCGGGGATCCACGAGAGAAGCGAGGAGTGGTCGGGTGTGAAGGGCTCGAAGGTTGAAGGAGAGGATAGCAGTGCGCACGCGAGGGCGAAGTCCCTGATGGAAGCGGGGAGGGAGGTGGTGGGCGGCGGAAGGAGGAGGGGCTGGAGGAAGTCTTTGACGGAGACGGTGGAGGTCTCGGGCGGAGTGTAAGGGGTTCCGGCGAGGCACTCTGTAATTTGGCTCGATAACTTAAGGAGAAGGTCTCGGAGAGTGGAAGGTGAATGCGACATTTGGTGGTGGTGGTGGTGGTGGTTTAGGGTTTGGTTTGCAGTCTAAACCGCTGGCAGTGCTGCTCTCTTTCTCACGTTCTGTTATGCCGCCGGGGACTGTAACTCTCCGTCTTGATGGAAACGACGCCGTATTCGACGACTACTACTACTTATTTTCTCAGGGTCGATGGCGCTGCTCAGTTAAAATTTTGTAAATCCAACTTTTTCCGGACAATTTTATCATTAGTCCTGACAAGGATAACCTAGTTTTGACTTACTGACTTTCTTTACTCTTATACCCATGCTACCCAATGTGATTACAAAAATATTCTTATTTTCAAACATTTTACAAGACTACCACGATTTTGTATGACGTGGCATCCGCGCACGACGTGACGGACCTGATCCTTGCTAAATTCGCTCATGGGCTTGGCGAATGTAAGAACAAATCGCCTACACGATTGGAGAAGTTAAAGGCAATTCGCCTATTGGATTGGCGAATTTGAGGCCAAATCAGCAACTGGTTTGGCGAATTCAATAAAGAAAAATAATTAGAATTTCATTGTTTAATTTAATAAGGAAGTATGGTTATATTAAATGATGGAGGGTGAAAAAGTCCAAAAAATATGTGGAAAATATGGTTTCATTGATAAGCTACAAAAGTCCAAAAAATAACTTTGCAAAAAGACCGGGATGCTCTTTGTCGTGCACAAATCTATCAATTTGCACTTCAAAGAGCCCAAACGGCTTGGACTCATGCGCGCGAACCCAACTCCCTGCTCAGCTCTTTTTACCAATACAACAACTACTAAAGGTATATAAACACTTAAAAAGATTTATGATCTAACTAATGTGGAACTAGAACTTTTGAAATACATAACATTTTCCAACAAATGACATAACACTTAAAAATTTTTTGAATGCCAGAAGAGCTAAAATTGCAAACAAATGTTCTTTTTTCTCTCCCTCCCTCCTTTAAATCTGTTTGACGTGCTTTTGAGAAAAATAATATGGTGAATCTTTTTGCACTACCATTTGACTTATCAAGTGGAAGCTATCCACACTTTAGTGCTAACGTTTTCAATTAACAAATTAAAGTAGGAAATTATTTTGTTCATGAAATATAAACTACCTGCAATAATAGTCTTGCTTCTTTCTTGGCAAAAAAATATTGAAATTAAAGAAAAAAGAGTGGTAAATACTAATTGAATAATGATCTGCGGATAGTTTGATATCTGCATTTTAGATTCGCAAATTATTTGTTCCATAACCTCATAGTTTATTCTATATTATATGCTTATGGTTTGTGAATCAATTTGTTGTCTAGGTTATTAAATCTTCTACTCTAGCTATTTCCTAGAAAAAGTTCATTCTCTGTAATTAAGTTTCAAAGATTGTGCTTACCCGCCTATAAGTTTTATAAAAATTGTGTTATAAAGATTGTGAAATAAATTGTTTCTCCTGGTGGTTTAAAAAGGCTGCATCATTTATAAAATGTAATTTCGATATGCATCCAAGAACATAAGAGAAAAAAGAACATTTGTTTGCAATTCTAACTCTTATGGCATCCAAGAACCTTTTAAGTGTTATGTCATTTGTTGGAAAATGTTATGTATTTCAAAAGTTTTAGTCTCACATTGTTTAAATCACAAACCTTTTAAGTGTTTATATACCTTTAGTAGTTGTTGTATTGGTAAAAAGAGTTGAGAAGGGAGTTGGACTCGCGCGCATGAGTCCAAGCCATTTGGGCTCTTCAAAGTGCAAATCGATGGATTTGCCCCCTGCGCACACGCCAACTGTGTTTCTCCTTTGTAATTCACAAGGTTAGGTATGTCAAACTCTAAATAATGCATTCCGAGTATTTTCAAGTTTTAAATAGTGTTTTGAGTGAGAGTATTTTAAAGTTAAAGCAATTGTGAGTCTAGGGGCGTAGGGTAAGTGTGGGTTTGAATTTTGAGTTTTTTTATTAAAATATCCTTGATATACAAATAAATTATCAAAATACCCCTATTTCCAAACATTTAACAAAATTATCCCTGTTTTGGTTGACGTGGCATTCGCGCTCTGCATGGTGAGCCAAATCAGATTTGCCAACCCGCCTGGCGAATCCACGTCAGTTCGCCAACTCTCCTGGCGAATCCTACGTGGATTCGCCAACCCAAATGCCACGTCAATCAAGTATTCGCCAATCGGTTTGGCGAATTTTGTAACAACCCGACTTTTTCCTTCGAATTAAAATGCTATTTAAGGCAAAATTAAAAATATAATAAGAAGGAAATGGCAAGATAAAATGAACTAAAATTCAAATATTAATTTTATTTCTGTAATATTAGTTAAAAATAATTCTTTGACGATCTCGTGACGTCCGGTGACGTTCGGATCGAAATTAGGGTTTTATTGTAATTTTCTTATGACTCACAGGAGTCTGTAGAATAAATAAATATGAAATTAAATGTAAGAAAATGTCATCTAAGATTTTAATATTAACCAGGATAATTAATAGGTCACAACGGTATGCCCGCAATATTTTTAGGACGTCCGGACATAAACAATTAATGAACAAACATAAACTAAAGTACACTAAGGGCAAAATTGGAAATATGAATGGCCAAGGGACCAAGAAAAGGCACGGCTGCCCTTTCCCCCATGCCAAAACCGAAAACACTCACACAAATATTCACCAAAGTTCATTCATTTTCTCCTAAGGTTCCAAGACCTCAAAGCTTCTAAATCCACCAAGTTTAATCATCACCATCTTTTATTCTCATCATCATCAATTACTCAAAATCATCAAGAAGGCAAGCTAATATCAAGATTTAGAGTTTCTCTTCAAGGAGAATCCAAGAGATTAAGCTCCAAAACCCTAAAACTCCATAACCTAGGGTTTTATGCTTTCTTGACAAAGGAGCTTCAAGCAAGCTTCAAGTTCATCTTTCCATCACCATAATTCATTCCTAATCATCTAAGGAAGGCTAGGAAGTGTTGTTGGTGAGTTTTCATCATGTGGTAAGAAGTTGAGCTTCCATAACTCATATTGGTGCTAATTAGGTTAAGTTGTTGTTTTAGGTCAAGAAACCTTCAAGTAAGCAAGCAAGGCTTGGTTTCCTTTTCTCCTAGCAACAACAAGTTCTTGAAGAAGTGGGTAACCCTAGTTCCTCACCTCTTTGATGGTGAATGGTTGTATGTGATGTTATGTGTATGTTGATGGCTATGCATGAATTTATGCTTATGTATGTTAGCAAGTTTGGTTAGGTTAGGAAGACAATTCTGAAGGGTCTTGTGACCTGGATTAGATGTGATTATTATGCTTGAATTATGTGTGAGACTCATGTAGGGTGCCATGGAAGAGAAGGGAAGAAAATGGAAGAGAATAGCAATTCGGTTTGCATGTCTCGAACAGGGGTCGCTGAGCGGCGTCTCAGGCACCGCTGAGCGAGACATGACTTACGTGGAAAGGTGAAAAGATATTTTTAAATTAAGGCGGTGGAAGAAGGCTCGAGAAAGTTTAGTCGCTGAGCGATAAGGTTGGTACCGCTGAGCGATGCAACCTTTATCGCTAAGCGCCAAGGTCCAAACCGCTGAGCGAACCTCAGTTTTCGCTGAGCGGCTTGAGACTAAGAAAAGCTGATGGTACCCTCTTGAGGCTCATAATATGGTATTTGATGCTGTATGATGATTGATGGCTGAATTGTATGCACGTATATGCTGTATGTTATGAATTAAGATGGAATATGCATGTTATTGGTAAATTATGTTGAAATAGGTGATATGCCATGTACTCTGAGACACCTAGTTAAAGATATGATAATTAACTCTGAAATAAGGAAAGATGCTGAAATGAACCATAGGGAACAAGTATGCCATGCTGCAGGTACAAAATGCTGAATTACTGCTGAACTGCTGAATCAGGGCCAATGCCCAATACTGCTGAACTAGGGCCAATGCCCATACTGCTGAAACATGGCTATATGCCACATACTGAAAAGGGCTAAATGCCCCAATACTGAAATTGGCTATATGCCACATGCTGCTGAGGCCGTGATCACGAGAGCCAGATAACAAGCCCATTTCAGTAGGTCGGATAGACATACTGAAGATGGAAGCCCGCCACAGGTGGTGTCGAGATGGCATACCTGGAGGTGTGCGGTTACCACGCCTATGCATTGTCGTACGGGGGCAAGCTTAGGTGGGGGTACAATACCAGCCCACTGTCGAGGGGTCCCTAGGGGCACACGGCAGGTGGAAGCCCACCGCAGTAAGGTCAGGACAGTGTCGGCCTATACTGAGGGTGTGAGGTTATTCCGTCATACTAGTGTCAACAGAGGACATTATTATGGTGGGAATAACACCTATGCTGTTATACTGCTGTATTCTGCTGCACTGCTGTATTCTGTTATGCTGTTAAATGCTGTTACTCTGTTACATTCTGCTGGACATGTTATGCTGCTCATTCTGTCATGGTTATGTTGATGATTCTGTGATATGTATTCTGCTGAATTCTGTTATGTTTATATTCTGCTGAATTCTGTTATGTCTGTATTCTGCTGAATTCTGCTATGTCTGTATTGGATGATGTGATGTTTATTCTGATGACTCGGTTATGCTGAATGTATTCTGATTACATGCCGTTATTCAATTCAATTTCTGCTGTTATGCCGTACCGTCAAGAGCACGCTCGAGACGGTTAAGTATATTCACGAACTGTTAATCAGCACGAGAATGTAGTAAGCAAGAATAGTTCCCATGTCACATGTTAATGCTGATAAAGCCGTTCAGATAGGCAAGATAATAAATAGTAGGCTGATTAGTATGTATGTTCACTAGAGATCTCTGAGCGGCCTGAAGTCCGACATAATCTGATGTACGACTCAGGAACTAAGGTTATTTCCACTGAGAACCTACCGTTCTCATTCCCCACTGTTTTATGACTTCAGGTACAGAAGAGGATGAATCTTACTTTGAGGATGCAGAAGAGCCGCCTGATGAGCCATGAGCGGCTAGGAGCTAGATAGATGATTATGTTTTGCCAAGGGCTTACTGTGTAGCATTCCAGTAGTCCTTGTATTTTGATGCTGGGTATTTTGGATTCTGTATGTGACATTTTGATCTATGTACATATTATGTATACAGTGATGTGACTTTGTATGGTGGACCCACAGGATGTATATTATATGTTCTACTTACCATAATGTTATCCGCTTTGTTATTATATTTGTTTATTTCCAACGCATGGCTCTATTTTATTATTAATGTGATACAAGCAAAAGTTTAAAACGGGTCCTTATTTTATGAGCAACGACTATTTTCAAAAGATAACTGTGGACGAAGGTATTCCGACCAGGTAGACAATAACCTAGTGAGCTTTGTTTACTACGTACGGGTAAACAGTTAACTAGGGTGTTTTAAATTTGCCCTTGGTAACTATATATTCACCCCACCACCGTTCTCATTTTCTGAAAATTCACTATCTCTCTATAAAATTTCTCTCTCTAAAATTCTCTGTCTCGCTCTTGGATTGCTGAAGGCTCAATTTGTGCGACAGACTTATACGTTTTAATTTATTAAAATTTATAGTTCAATTAGTATGTGTAAATTAATTTCTTTAAATTGATTATATAAATGTTGACTATATTAGTTTGGTGTGCAATTTATGATAGATTGATGCCAGACACTGTGGTCTTGTTGGAAACTGATGACTATGTGGTGCATAATCAAGTTGATTCCTCAAAGCAAATGTTTGTTCGATTGTTTTGGACTTTCAAACCATGTGTGCTTGGATTTCGGTTTTGCAAGCCATTTATTCAGGTTGATGGGACTTATTTGTATGAGAAATATAAACAAGAACTGCTAATTGCAACTACACAAGATAGAAACCGAATGCCATTGCCTCTTGTATTTGCTATTATTGATGGTGAAACAAAGGAGGCTTGGAGTTGGTTCTTATCGTGTATTCGTGAACATGTCACATGGGAGCAAAGTATATGTCTAATATCTGATCGTCACAAGAGCATCATAGCAGTAATGGATAATGTGCACCTTGGATGGCAACCACCTCATGCGTATCATGTGTACTGTCTACGTCACGTTGCTAGTAATTTCAACAGCAAGTTTCACAACGTATCATTGAAGAACTCTTTGAACCAAATAGGTAATAAATTTGTTTCTTTCATTTAAAACATCCATGACTGTGTGGTCTAGGTAGATAATGTGCACCTTGTTGGCTTTTTACAAAAACTTATGTAACGATATTTAACTCATGTATTTTATTATATGCAATTTTATATGAATGTGCAATTTTCCTTATATAAGAATTTATTATCATAATCAAGATTATAAGTGACAAAAGATAACCATTTAAGATTATAAGTGACAAAAGATAACCGCTTTTGCTCTTGATGCCATTAAATTGAGTTTGGAGTTAGGGTTTGATTAGGGTTAGGGTTGTGGGTATGGTTAGGTTTATAGGGTTAGGGGTTATTAGGGTTTAGGATTAGGGTTAATTAGGGTTTATGGTTAGGATTTGATTAGGTTTGATTATGGTTTAGGGTTAGGGTTTGATTGGAGTTAGGGTTTGATTAGGGTTAGGGTTGATTAGGGTTTAGGGCTAGGGTTTGATTAGGTTTAATTATGGGTTAAGGCTATGGTTTGATTGGAGTTAGGGTTGTGTGTATGGTTAGGTTTATAGGGGTTATTAGGGTTTAGGGTTAGGGTTAATTAGGTTTGATTATGGTTTAGGACTAGGGTTTGATTAAAGTTAGGGTTTGATTAGGGTTTAGGATTAAGGTTAATTAGGCTTTAAGGCAAGGGTTTGATTAGGTTTGATTATGGTTTAAGGCTATGGTTTGATTGGAGTTAGGGTTATGTGTAACACCCTAGCTAGTGGGCTTACGCTTAAGTCGTAAACTGCGCTTACTAGGTTGTTATCTGCTTGATGGGAATACTTATAGTCCTTAATTACATTTGAAAAATAGTTCTTTACCCAAAATGTGGACCGATTTGAAATTTTCTTTATGAGTTTTTCTTATCTTAAAATTAGGAGCCTTGCGTGAGATGAGTTATATAGTATCCGCTATAGAGTCTGGCAGTTTAATACACATAGAACATGACTAGGACACTCATAATAGAATCAGCATATAATTATACAGAACGTGTAAACAAGGGGGTCCATTGTTCATATCAGCACTTAGTGTACATAAATCATACATAGTAGTTACTGTACATATATCATTTGGTCCATCATTTACGTCAGCACTTAGTCTACATATATTACACATAAAAGTTTTTGTACATATATCATTCTTCTAAAGTAGCGACAAAACATAGAGCTAACAAAATGTCACGGGAGACTAGGCGAAATAAGCTGATGCCTCATCATTGCTCCTATGGGTCGTCGTCTTGGTCCTCGTCTGGGTCTTCGTCCTCTTCCTCCTCCTCAGAGTCCATCTCCATAGGGTCTTCACCTCGAGGGAGTCAAAATAGATGAATCATCATCCAACTTACCCTCCCGTGAAATCTCTGGATTAATGAGCCAGTCTCGATGCGCCGTCGATGGCCCTGCCTCTGCGTCTTGGGTTCGTAGAGCGAGCTGGAGTCGGAAGAGCGGGCTGACTCGCTTCCTTTCTCCACGACGGTAGAAATGGGGTCGTCAATGTCTAGGAGGATTGGTGTGGCGGGTGAGACGCCGAGACTCATAGGTGGACTAGAGGAGGGTGCAGGTACTGGCGGATGGTGACGTGGGGCTTCAGTTAGTGAATACGTGCACGTCTCCGTGATGACCCGGTGACGGGGTCACGCTGCCTAATCCTGCTCAGCAGCGTTGCCTGGCCCATCGGTGGGGTACTCATTGAGGCTACCTGGAATCATGAGCGAGTGGGGGTGAGAACATTGCGCTCTCAGTGGAAAACTCTAAGCCGTTACAAAACTGGATTAACCCGATTATGATCCAGGCCGCTCTGGAGGTCTCTAAGTTAGTAACTCTTCTTACTCCTTATTTTATGCTTTCCTAATCCAGAGCAGCTTTATCTATTTTACTAGGTGGCAGGAATTCTAATCTTTTATCTTATGCTTAATCCGTTCCTCTTTACTTATTGGTATTATATATATTGTATATCGGATAGAGGCGGTCTAAGACCTAAGGCCTTATTTACCTTACATACATTCATCACATAGATATGATGAATGGGGGAAAAGGGGATTCTCTTACACTCCTTAGAGCCACGTCCTTCTCGTTACTTTACTCCCATCACTCTCCTTTGTAGTCCGTGGGACCGTCATCCCCTTGCGGCTACAACCTACTTTATTTCTATATTGCCAACGACTACGCAACGCTATTACCTGAGTGGTAGCAAACCACAGATGCATGAAAGCATGTTTCATCAAGCAGCGATAGGGAATTAACCATCCTAATCAGCGAATGATGAGAGGGTCCATCCTTACGGTGACTCCAGGAGTGGGCTCGTTACTGTTTGATTCCTTCTTGACTTCTTCTTGAATTTTCGAGGGTCCACACTTGGGGACACACTTTCCTTGCAGACGTCATGATGTGAAAACTTATACTTTATATTACTTTCTTACTTTATTTTCTTGGATCAGGACGAAGCCTGCATTCAGGTCTATGCCTACGTTTCCTGATCATAAACCAGTCCTTCTTGCTAAACTGGCAAGGGGCTTGTCATGCTTGACGTGCCAAGAGAGGGGGATTCTCTATTACATAACTATGTACTTTCTTCAAGGTACACCGACCCTCGACGGCCGTAACCTTCTTAAGAGCTTACTTTTTCCCTAAGGTTCCTTTATGATCTTCTCAACATTTAGGTGATAAATTACTAGTTATCTATGGTCGTCCTAAAATCCTAACGACAATCGAATCCTCATGATGCATAAGTATCAATAAAAGAGTACATGTCATGCATGCAGTTATATCAACTTCCATAGAGATCACCAACCAATGAAATACCTAGGATGCATGCCTTGGTATTATCAAACGGGGATACAATGGATAAGATTCCATATCTCCTATGCACTTGTATTACTTTCATAAACATGAGTGAGGTATTGTTGATCGAATGATGTGGGCCCGTAAGACCCTGCTTAGGACGCTCAGCCATGGGTCAAGGTTAGTTAGTAACCTAGGGTTCTCCAGGCTGCTTAGCGCCCTACCGTGGTCGCTCAGCACCACATGGTACTCCTAGGTTATTGAGCCATCCTTATCCAAGTTTGCATGGGGATTCAGGGTTCAAGCCGCTCAACGCCCCATCAGGGCCGCTCAGCTACTTGGACGTAAGGTTCCTCACCACGTGATTTTCTTACTAGCCATGCATGTTAAGGTCTTTGAAATTGCCTAGGGCGTTGAGCGGCCAGAGCAGCGGACTGCTTGGCCGCTCAGCGCCCTGGGCGTATTCAGGGTCACAACTTTGTGGTTTTTGCCCTTTTTCCCATTTCCTTCCAACCCAATCCCATGTACTCCTCTTGGGCCTTCACCATACAATTCCATCAATCACCACTCATCTACTTTCCACCTTTAACACCAAAACACATGCTAGCAACATTTTCAACATATAGTGAATTTACATAAATTTACATACACCATATATTCACACATAACATTCAAAGATCACCAAGGAGGTGAGTAAGCTAAGGTTACCCACTTCCTAGGAGTGTCTTGTTGATGGTGAGGGTGGTGAGAAAGCATTCCCACCCGTCCGTAGCTTTTCCTTGCTAATTTTTGGTTATGGCAGTGTAACGACAAGGTGCACGAACGGAACAAATTTAAGCAAAAGCCAAGAGATAAGAAAATGAAAGTCGTGGGGGCTATTTTTAGCCCCAAGGCCGTGGCTGATTTCTCCCAATTTTAGCCAATTTTTGGCCAAAAAATAAAAGAAAAAGAAATGAAAATAAGATGACATAAGGATGCTTAGTTGTCAAGGTTATCATATTTGACTTGGTTGGCTTTTGTTGACTTTGCTTTTGTGTTTGTGAGAGTGTGTATGTGTACTGAGTGTGAGAGTTGCGTGAGAGAGGTGAGGGTCTTGGCCATATGGCCATATGGCCAAATTTTCGATCATGTTTGATCTTGTTCGGTCTTTAATCGTTCGTGTACGGAAGTCCTAAAAATATTTTTAACACATCATTGTGATCTACTAATTTTTCTTATTAGGGATTTAATTTAATCTAAGGTATTCGTGAACTTATTTTTATAAGAGTGTACTTTACGGATATCTTTGATACATAATTAAATCCTGGTGACGAAATGTAATTAATTTTGTTTCTGCAAAATTTCACGAAACTGTGAACTATAACCTTTACGGATCTTTTTAGGCAAGGAATTTGTATTTTCAACTTCCTAGCTTACATCGAGGGTTTATTTATTTGTTTATTTTGCGAAATATTTACTAAGAAAAAAGCAAGATGTTACATTGTGGGTATGGTTAGGTTTATAGGTTAGGGTTATTAGGGTTTGGGGTTTGGGTTGATTAGGTTTGATTATGGTTTAGGGCTAGGGATTAAATAGAGTTAGGATTTGATTAAGGTTTAGGGTTAGGGTTGATTAGGATTTAGGACTAATGTTTAATTATATTTGATTATGGTTTAGGGCTAGGTTTGATTAGGGTTAGGGTTATTAGGGTTTTAGGGTTAGTGTTGATTATGGTTTAGGGTTAAGTTTGATTAGGCTTGATTATGGTTTAGGGCTAGGGTTGGATTGGAGTTAGGGTTTGATTAGGGTTAGGTTATGTGTATTGTTAGGTTTATAGGGTTTAGGGTTAAGGTTGATTACGGTTGAGGGTTAAGGTTTGATTAGGTTTGATTATGGTTTAGGGTTAGGGTTTGATTGCAGTTAGGGTTATGGATATGGTTAGGTTTATAGGGTTAAGGGTATTAGGGTTTAGGGTTAGGGTTGATTAGGTTTGATTATGGTTTATGGCTAGGGTTTAATTAGAGTTAGGGTTTGATTAGGGTTTAGGGTTAGGGTTGATTAGGGTTTAGGACTAGGGTTTGATTATGTTTGATTATGGTTTAAGGATAGAGTTTAATTAAGGTTAAGGTTATTAAGGTTTAGGGTTAGGGTTAATTAGGGTTTAGGGTTAGGTTTGAGTATGCTTGATTATGGTTTAGGGCTAAGGTTTGATTGGAGTTAGGGTTTGATTAAGGTTACGATTAGGGTTATAGGTATGGTTAGGTTTTATAGGGTGAGGGTTAATAGGGTTTAGGGTTAAGGTTAATTAGGGTTTATGGTTAGGGTTTGATTATGGTTTAGGGTTAGGGTTTGATTGGAGGTACAGTTTGATTAGGGTTAGGGTTATGTGTGTGGTTAGGTTTATAGGGTTAGTTATTAAGGGTTAGGGTTAGGTTTGATTTGGTTTAGGGCTAGGATTTGATTGGATTTAAGGTTTGATTAGGGTTACGATTATGGGTCTAGTTAGGTTAATAGGGTTAGGGTTAGTAGGGTTTAGGGTTAGGGTTAATTAGTGTAACATCCTGCTTTTTCCTTAGTGAAAATCTCGCCAAATAAATACATATACAAGTTCTCTATCTAGATTGAAAATTTAGAAACATAAATTCTTACGTAAAAGACGCCCATGAAGGTAATAATTTGCAGTTTTGCGAAATTTCGCAGACATCGAAGTAATTACCTTTTGTAATATCCCGTTTTCTCCTTAGTGAAAATATCGCTAGAAAAATGCCTAGAAATTTTATTATAGGTTAAACCATTAGAAATATGAACTTTTAGGTTAAAATATCTGTTGAAGAAATTCTATTCATTTTCTTAAAATTCTGCAGACACTAGAATAGATCCTTTCTATCACCCGGGTACAATCGTGTGCTAAGATATCTGTAAAATATACGGATATAGAAGAAAGTCCACAAATACCTCAGACTAACCTAAATTCTTCCTTAGAAAAATTAGGAGATCACAAGAATGTGATCAGAATATTTTTAGGATAACCGTACGCAGAGTACCGGAACCGGGAACAACAAAACCTGATCAAAATTGATCTGTCGGATACCCTTAATTCTTGGCCACAAAAGTGTCCAAGATACAAAGGCCATACACGACCAAGAAGGTGCCCAAGTGGCCAAGTCAACAAGTCAATGGTGAGTCATGGTGGTGAGTCACCATAGGTTAGGTCATGTATGACATAAGCTTAGGGGTAAAATGGTAAATTGGCCCAAGGACATTTTAGAAAAGGGAATTTCATGACTTTTCCTATTAATACCCTTTAGAATCTGATATTTTAGAGAGAAAAAAGGAAAACCTTGTCAAACCTCTGTCCAATTACACAATCAACTGTTATTCTGTCAAACTGAAAACCAGAAACTTCCTACACTAAACCTAGTCAAGATTCTTCAGGAACTCCTTAACCTTAACCCACAAACAGCCCCTTAAATCCCCAAAGAAATCTTGGAAGGAACTTAGCCTAAGAGGAGCTAGGAAACATCATAGCTAGGGAAAAGCCCGCAGGAAGCAGCAAAATCGTAGTCGGGCGCAAACAAGTGGGTAACCGACTTATCCACTGTCTATGTGGTTTTATGTTAGATAATATATGAGGTTAGGATGTTGTATGTGACTATGACTGTATTTATGTGTTGTTGATAATTGTCTGGATTTGCTGGTGCTGTCTGTAATTTTGTTAGAAGTTAGGAAAGCCTAAGCTGAAATTAGGGCTATGGCACGTTTTGGAAAGGAACTGCATGCTGGGATTTTTATCATGAAAAACTAAAGTTATTTTTGACTTCTACACGAAAAATTGAGTGGGGATGTCAAGTTTAATGATTTTTGGAGTCCTTGGTGAATTTCTCAGCAAATAAACAGAAAATGATGTTTTCGGGCACACAAGGGCAAAACGGGAATTTCGTGTGTTGGGCTGAAAAACTGGGTTTAGAACTATCAAAAACCCTAAGGGCAAGTCTTGAGTCCATTGGGTTTTAAAATTCCAAAGAAAATAGGCCGTTTATGGGGGGCGAAATAGCAGTTTTGGGAAAAAAGAGTAAAATAGTAATTTCATGATTTTGGGGTTAAAATCTGAATTTCTAAGCATGAAAAATGATCTTAGGGCTATCAAAAACCTTGGGGTAAGGTCTTGGACCTCTCCGGTTTATGATCACTAATTTCTGACAGAAAGCGGATGTCTATGTTGTTAGTTGTTGGATTTATGTTTGTTTATGTTTAGGAAATGCTTGAGCATGAAATATTAAGCTATGTATATTCTATGTGTTATGTATTATATGACTAGGTGAGTGGTGATGATTTGTGTACGTTATATATGCCTGATCATGCCTATTATAACACAAACATGACAACATGATATGACGTGACATAAATATGATACGGAGGATGCTGCCCACGGGCAAGTGGATTCCTCAATCATTAATATGACATGGAGGACGTTGCCATACAGCAAGTGGATTTCCTCAAGCATTCTATATGCCATACTTGATATGATACGGAGGACACTACCATACGACAAGTGGATTTCCTCATGCATTCTATGTGCCATACTTGATATGATACGGAGGACGCTGCCATACAACAAGTGGATTTCCCCAGGCATTCTATATTCCATACTTGATATGATACGGAGGACGCTGCCATACGGCAAGTGGATTTCCTCAGGCATTCTATATGTCATACTTGATATGATACGGAGGATGCTGCAATACGACAAGTGGATTCCCCAGGCCTTCTATATGCCCTACATGCATATGATACATACATGAAACATGAATATGATATGTCTATGTGAAACATCCTAGCTAACTGTTTACCTGAACGTAGTAAACAATGCTCACTAGGTTGTTTTCTACTTTGGTCGGGTTACTTTTAGCCTTTACTTTTATCTTGGCAAATATTTCTTACTTGAAAATATGGACCATTTTGAAAATCATTCTTTTACTGTATCAGTTTGCTAACTAGGAGCCGTGAGTGATCAAGGAAGCATACATCTACAAATGCTAACGTATCTGGCAGTTAGGGTAGTAATAAGCCAGGAGGAGTATAAATATACATATAAGCACAATCAAGGTCTAACATATAATTACACATTGCTTATTAATAAGCATTTACACAAAAAGTTATCAAGGGTCATAGATCATAATACAAAACATCTATCGCCCTAACGCGAGTACCGTCACTTCACCCTGGCCTTGGAACTGTCCTACTGCCGCCGCTCATAGCCTACAACGCCTCTCGTTCGTCGATCCATTCGCTCTGCACACCTGGACCCATAAGGAGTGGGGTTGAGAACTCTTCGTTCTCGGTGGGAGCCCCTAGCGTTATCTATTGTTTCGTTGCTCCGTTATCTTCCAGGCCACTCAGGAGATCTCTAAGTGTCATGCATACTAAAACCCTACTGATTATTATCTTTGTCTAGGTCCTGAATGGCTTTATCTACTTTACTAGGTGATTGAGATTCTCTAATCTTGACATTACCTATGGATTCGTACTTATTACCTTACCTTTACTTGGATATGGCGATACAAAATCGCCTCCTCGCATTACTTCTAGGTGACATAATAGTCGTCTCGGGACGTTCCCTTGACGATACATAATGCATAGTCTCATACATAATTATATACTTAGTCACATATGTAACATCCCGAATTTTTCCCTTATGGAGATTTCGCTTAAATCCTAATTTTGCTTAATTAAAAGCACCTTAGAGGAGATTATTTGGACTGGAAAAATTATTTAGAAAATTAATTTCTTTCAAATGTCAGTCAAATAATTGTTTCTCGATCTCGCGAAGTGTCGCAAGGTCCGTGCTAAATTTCGCCGAAAACCAGGATTTCGGTAGGTACCTAAGGTATCTATGAAAATTACCCTCTGGGTAATTTATTCACGAATACTTTAACCTGACATACTCATATGACCAGGAAAAATTAATAGATCACAACGGTATGTCCAGAATATTTTTGGGACAACCATAAGCGAACGATTAAGGACGCAAACACGATCAAACATGATCAAAACTGATCATGTGGCCTTAGTCATAATTAGATGCATTCCCCTGACATCTAATAATGATAATAAAATATATAAACATCTTAGGTGCATCCCCCTGACGAAAGGGAAACGAAATATATGTATAGAGTATATAGGTATAACAGTGTATGTAATAGAATATATATTATATATAATATAATAATATAAAATAATTATATATATATATAATAATCGTGACAGTGGCATTCGGACACTGTAAACATTTAAGGATATATACGTATATATATAGATAGATTACTGTAATATAATAATAATAATAATATAATATAATAACAAAATATGTATATACTACATACATATATATACGCCAATAACAATAATAATATGTATAATAATAGTAATAATAATATATACATATATGATAATATATATGTATCCCCCCTAAGTAATATATATATATATATATATATATATATATATTAGGTAATAGATTATATATATATATATAGAGTAAGCGTACCGAAAAGAAAATAGCAGCAACAAATACATATATAGATTATGTAAATAGAATATAATATAATAATAATAATTAAATATATATATATATATATATACACACACGTTTCCATCCCTGGGAACGGAAGAAGCAAAACATATAATAAAATGTATATATAATATAATAATAAAGATAATAGTAATAAGATAGATATTTATGGATGCATCCCCCTGGGACAAAGTGATAATAATAAGAAATGCATACAAACCCCTAGGACGTACATCCCATAGCCAAAAGAAACAAAGCAAAGGTATGTAATCAAATATATATTATAATATATTAAAGTAATAATAATATAATATTAAACAAATAAAAGATCAAGCACAGTGCTTGTCTTTGAATTGCCTATAAAAGGCAAGGCCCTGAAGCAATTAGTGCTTCCTTTTCCTTCAGAAGCACGTTGCTTCATTAAGCTGTTCGTTCTTTTCTTTCTTTTGTTCAAAATTGTGCACATCGCGGAAGCGCTACCGGACTCCGGAAAAAATAGGATGAGCACACCCACGCGAAGAGAATATTTTTCTCTTCATTTCTACCGGTTTAGAAACCCGTTTCGAGGTGGGTAACTCTAAGCCCACTGTCTATGTGGTTTGTTTAATGATTGTTTAAATGCATTTCTGTGTATGTGATTGGAAAAACTATTTTACAAAAACTATAGGAAATGAGTTAGGGAAGCTAGATTTGGATGATTTTGAGGTTTGGAAACCATAACTGTATGGATTGGATTACTGTAGAAGCGAAAAATGTTTCGCGGAGCAAACCCTGGAGAATTTGCACTCTGGGGCGATTTTTTTACTGTAGCATTCGATTGAATTCCCACGGATTCGAATGAAAGAAGATTCTGGATTTCAATCGAATACTTAGGGATTTCAATCGAATGAAAGACCGCGGAGGAATTCAGTCGAATACTTAGGGATTTCAATCGAATGAAAGACCAAGAGGGAGTTCAGCCGATTGAATCCCCAAGGGATTCGATTGAAAGAAGCAATCGAATGCTGAACCCTTAAGCATTCGAATGCTCACTGAAAGCTTATGATTTTAAAGGCTTTATGGAATCCAACCTGCATAGTTATGTATGTCTTTGCGTAATTTGAGCATGCATCATGAGGAAAGGCCGTCGTAGGAGTTAGGACGACCTTAGATAATTAGAGGTTCACCTTAAAAGTTTAATATCATAATGGAACCCTAGGAAATAAAGAAAGTTAGGAAGGTCCCGACCCCAGTTGGCACGGTAGACCGTAGTCAAGGAGTCTAGTTATATGATTAGGAAACCCCTATTCTCTTGGCAAAGTCTTACAGACACGCCCCTCGCCAATTCAGCAAGATGAATTGGTCATGAGCAACGCAGGTAGTGAGACCTGAATATGAAAGAAAGAGAACAGGCAAAGGCCTGAAAGAAAGAAAACAGGAACAGTCCTGTAATAAAGAAACGGGGGACCCCAAAACAAAGAACTAAGATTAAAGTAAAGAGAAACGAGTCCACGCCTGATCGCGCCAAAGGGCCGGTCCCTCGCCATCCCGGTAAGGGGGGTGGTGGTACTTATCATGATGATGAATTCCTCCTATGAGCTTAACGTGGTTAGCTACCACTCCGGTTCAAGCGCTGCCGGGTCATCATGATAGGGAATAGAAGGAGGTTGTAACCGAAGGCCACGGTTACATGGGTGAAAGGACTAAGAAGGACGCTAACCCGGGTAAGCCGATATGCGTAAGAGATCCCCAGAGTTCCCCCATGCACTATGTATTTATATGTATGAGCAAAGGCATGAATGTATGTATGTATGCAAGTATGAGTATAGATATGGTGATGCATTAGTATGTATGTATGTATTTATATATGTTATGCATTATGTATCGTCAAGGGAGCATCCCGAGACGACTATTATGTCTTTAGTAGTAACGGAATGTTAATGAGCACGAAACCTAAGTAATGACAAGATTAGTTATCCAATCACATAGTAAAGTAGATAAAGCCATTCAGGACCTAGACAAAGATAATAATCAGTAGGATTTTAGTATGTATGACACCTAGAGATCTCCTGGGTGGCCTGGAAGATAACAGAGTAATGAACGATAGATAACGCGAAGAGACTCCCACTGAGAATGAAGCGTTCTCACCCCCACTCGGTTATGGGTCCAGATATGCAAAGCGAAGGGATCGACGAGCGCCCGTAGCGGGACAGTTCTCGGTCGAAGCCAAGTGAAGACGTCAGCAATAGGTGGATATATATTTTGTACTATGATTTATGACTCTTGTTATGTTTGTGTAATTAATTATTAATAAGCAATGTGTAATTATATGTTGGACCTTGATTGTGTTTATATGTATATTTATACTCCTCCAGCTTATCACCATCTTAACTGCTAGATATGTTAGCGTTTGTATATGTATGTTTCCTTGATCACACACGGCTCCTAGTTTGCAAACCGATACAGTAACAATATGATTTTCAAAATGGTCCATAATTTCAAGTAAGAAATATTTTCCAAGTTTAAAGTAGGGGCTAAAAGTAACCCAACCAAAGCAGAAAACAACCTAGTGAGCATTGTTTACTACGTATGGGTAAACAGTTAGCTAGGGGCAGTTTGGTCCAAGTGAGCTTGAGGACTGAGCTTATCTGCACTTCCGATCATGTCTTACTATCAGCTTGCACGGTGTTTAAGTATAACACCCTTGGGTATAAGGTCGAAGTGGATAAATCAGTGGTACCGGAACACTGATCTGCCCTTGTTTCTTGTGCATACTCAGAATCAGTTCGCCATGCACTAAGCCTTGTCTTTTAAGATAAGGAGTAGTGTGGCATAATGCACTCTATCACTTTGCTTTCATTCAACTGTTGCGTTTTTCAGGAACATAGAGCCTAGCTGACTCTGTGTCTTGTTAAGTGTATTCAGGGCTTGATGGCTAGTGCAGAGTGGACTCTATAAATCTTATTGTCGAGGAACTTGGCCTTCTGCTAAGTGTCTCCCTGCTATTAGACCGTTACTCATTAGATGAGAACGGATTGTTCGGAAAGTGAACCCCTAACCAAGGGGAAGCCCTTTGTTCCTTCTCTCAATTGAAGTACTTCCATACACAAGCATCCCTCCGTCCAGCCAAAATTCTTTTGGAAAATCCTTTGTTCCTATCCTCGGTAAAACACTCCCCTACGCCTATATGTTCACTTCAGCAAGAGATCCTTTGGAAAAAGGCCTGAGCCTTTTCACCATTTCAAATTCATGCTCCTGCAAATCTTTGACTTTCCCTATAGAAGATTTTCGGTTCAAGGTTGAACATTCTATTCTTTTGTAGGAATAGAATCTGAGATAGTTCTCTCTCCCCATTCTATTGCTAGTCAGACGAGCTATGCCACCCCGTTCCAATAGAACCTAGTCGACCCCGTCAACCTATTCTGATGGAGTCAGTTCACGATTCTTCCTATTCCGGCATCTTGTGCAATTCCAGTTTTTGTTTTCGACTGTGAACTACAATGCAAGTTGTACTCCTTACATCCGATAGGGAAATTCGGTTTAACAAATTCTATAAATCATCTCAAAAAAAAAAAAGAAGAAGAAGAAAACATAAAATTTAAGAAGATATTCCTTAAGGATAAGTTGAAGTTCCCGAATAAGTAGAAAATTTTTGGGAGTACCCGATGACTTTAGGTATCCTAATAAGATTGATTTGGAGAATGACGTAGTTAGGAGGAGCGTACCGTTTAAATATAGAATAGTAATTAGAAAAAAAAAATGGAATAGAGACCCTAACTAGTTTAAGGAAGATTACAAGAGATAGCGGATTCCACATAGTAAAAGCAAGCAACAACCCCTAGGAAACTTAAAATTCGAATAGATTACCTAGACTAAATCCCGTTAATCAGAAGAAGTAGGCAGTGGTGTAGAAGCCAGACAAAGCTTGGCAACAGATTATAAACACGGAGATAGGTAGACCCCTGATAGAGAAGAGGCCGATAAAAATCATATAGGTTTAGTATACCCTACCTTGCCATAAGTTTAAATTCCCCAAACAAATAAGTAATTCCCTTTGGGACACGCCCTTCAGAATAGGATCCTCAACCAAATTCCTTACCCCAAGAATCCCATAGGTTGGAGAGAGAGTCGTCCAGAGGAAGGGTTAATACAATGGAAGATGTTTCTGATGCAAGGAAGTGATTCGGTAAGATTAATTAGAGGAGCCTCAAGGGAGTATAGGAAGGATTGCGAGGAATAGCCATAACATAGTAAGGAGGAAACCCTCGGCACCTAAAGATTATCAAGCCTAGGTTGCACCAGTATGGTTAATTAGGAGGACCGGGAGTAAGACGGAAGCTAGAGGAACCTTGAAAACCGTAGGCAGAGGTCAAATCTAAAATATGTGGAAGAAAACAATAATAATAAATAAGTGGATGCTCTGATAAACCTTCTGGCCAGATTAGCCCAACACATAAAAGAAAACTAGAGATCATTTAGAGATGACCAGTAGCAAATAATAAGATGACCCTTAGGATTAATAATCCATTAGAGAAGTTATGGAATTACGACAAATGAGCACGTGATTCAGGGAGTTGTAACCAATTTTCAAGGAGATTCCCTGCCCTGATGCCTAGGAGGTCTGTTATCCACTAAGGAGATTGAAGAGTGCAGCGGAAGTGTAGTGGAACACGGTTAGACCCCTCCTACAGTGAGTAGAGATGCCCCTTGCCTGAAGTTGATTCAAGGCCTCAATTGCCAACATATACTTCCCGAGGAACCTCAAGACCCAAGGTGAAGTGGAGTCTAGGGGCTACACCAAGGAGACATGTCAATTAGGGAATGCGCAACCAGGTTGGAAGAACTTAGCAGACGCACTGGGACACACGTGGAAAGCTTGGGAACTCGTGGAGACAATAAGGGTAAAGGGAAGATGGTCGTACCAGGAGGGCCACGGCAAGAACCGCCATGGAGAACACAACGGCTTCTCTAAAACTTCCCCTGTAACCTTAACTGAAACATGGAAGACGATGTGAGAAAGGTTACCCTGGATGGTTCTAGGGGTACGAATTCTCACTGCCTCTAAATTTCGAGGACGAAATTTCTGTAAGGGGGGTGCAATGTAACATCCCGAATTTTTCCCTTATGGAGATTTCGCTTAAATCCTAATTTCGCTTAATTAAAAGCACCTTAGAGGCGATTATTTGGACTGGAAAAATTATTTAGAAAATTAATTGCTTTCAAATGTCAGTCAAATAATTATTTCTCGATCTCGCGGAGTGTAACACGCTAGGTTAGCAGTTTATGCTTAAGTCATAAACCGCGCCTGCTAGGTTGTTATCTGCTGTGTGGGAATACTAATAGTCCCTACTTTACTTTGAAAAATAATTAAGTCACTAAAAATAAGGACCCATTTTTTTTTCTTTAAAACATATGTTGTTGTTNTCATACAAGTACATACATAAACAGTAAAGTAAACAGTACCAAGTGGGTCAAGCAATTAATTTCATACATGTCAAGTGGTCATAGATACATATCATAAATACTGTACTAGTACATCAAAAAGGGTTGTACATATCCTAAGCCTGTACTACAAAATAACATATATCAAAATATACATCAAGCTAGTGCTACTGGCAAAAAATGTCGTCTGATGACAGGGTCTGGAATCAGGGCGGGTCAGCTCTCCGACTCATCTTCGCCGGGGTCCTCATCTGGGTCCTCCTCCGGATCCTCCTCCGGGTCCTCCTCCGGGTCCTCCTCCTCGTCTTCCTGCTCCGGCTCCTTTGGTTCGTCCTCCTCCTCCACGATCTCTATGGGGTAGTCCTCTTCGGGTGACTAAGGCACAAGTACCTCTGGTGGTCGAAGTCGAACGGAGGCTGGATCGACCTCCACATCCTTCTCGTAGGGAGCGGGCTCGCCGTCCGCGGAAGTCTCTGGCTCTGGGACAACCGGTGGTGTAACTCGGAGAGGTGGGGGACGGTTCACTACGAGCACTGTCCACAGCTCCGCCTCCTCCCCTGTCTCAGGATCAACAGTCCTAAATCTGCTGCGAAGGATCCGCCTCTTCTTCGGCGGGGACGTCATCTATCTCGCCTGAAGCCATAAGTGAGTGGGGGTGAGAACGGTGGTTCTCAGTGGTGAACTATGACTAGGGCTCTGGTTACTCAATTATGCTTCGACCGTCCAGGAGATCTCTAAGTGTTCATGCATCTAGACATCCTACCAATTATTTCTTGCCTAAGTTCCTGGGCGGCTTTATCTAGTTACTAGGTGACGGGGAACTAATCTTTATTACTAAGTTCTCGTGCTTTCTATCCTTGACCGTTCTGACACTACTACACCTCTATGTATGCCCGGTGACCTTGCCCCATGTGTTCCCTTCGAGCATGGTGACATGGTCGGGACATAGCGGCGCTTAATCACATAGGTATGTATGCAAGGTGATCATGTCCCATGCGTTCCCTTTGAGCCTGGTGACGTGATCGAGCCCCATGCGTTCCTTTTGAGCATGGTGACGTACACAAGGCCTGTGTTCCCTTCGAGCTTGCTCTTGCGCACTATGCTTGAAATTTAACATTTTGATTAACCGGTATCATATACTTTCTTTTTCTTATGCATACCGGCTCACCCGGGTTAGCGTCTTCTTATTCATCATATCTCACCATCACATGCACTTTATCTTTCTGTACTATTCTGGTTTTTACGCTCATTATGATCTTCATCCATTAACCTTGGTCATATCATAGACTCTAGTGGTCTATCCTCATGATGCATGCACGACTCGATACTCATATTCTTATTCACTGCACCTTTTGGTGACTCATAATAAAACATATGCCATTATAAACTCATCGCATAAACTTCTGCATGCTAAGTGCTTGTTGGAATATAGTGGACCTCGGAACCCCTCTTCGGAAACCACCAGCAACGCCAGGGAACCTCTGCGGAACCCACTAAGAAACTCTCTTTGGATCACTCAACCATTCCAGGGGATCTCCGCGGAACCCACTTGGCACCGCTGCTGGTGCCAGTCAGCAACTTCAGGAACCCGATCAGCCGCTCTAGGGTACCTCCGCGGAACCCTCCTCCGTCACCACTACTGGTGCTCGCTCGACCTACTCTTCAGGGACCACTCAGCACTCTAGCAAAGCACTCTATCACTTTGGGGGACCTCGGCGGAACCCAACTCCGAACATTCTAGGAACCCACTTTACCACTCTAGGGGACCTCCACGGAACCCCACTCAGCACCATTCCTGGTGCCCACTCAGCACTCCAGGGGTCCTCCGCGGACCCACACAGTACAATTTATGATTCTCACTCAACTTTCCAGGTAACCCTCTCAGCGCACTTCAGGGATCCTCCGCGGAACCCCACCCAACACCATTCCTAGTATTTACTCAGCACACTCTCCAGGGAACTACTCAGCCACTTCAGGGGTCCTCCGCGGAACCCCTTCGGTCACCACTATTGACGCCCACTCTTCAACTCTCTAGACTCATCTCAGTCCCTATCCGCGGAACACTCGGCGCTTACCCCCTAGATTATTTTCTTTCATTCTCTTACATTCATTCCAAGTTCACACGACATATTCCAACAGTTCCCGAGCAAAAACATGAACGTTCAAGAATCATGAAACAACGTAAATATATTCAACATGCAACAGTAACATTTATCCTCATAGCATTTCTAATTTTTCCTACTCAAGGTACACACATAAACATACAATAAACATCCCATAGTCAGGGGTGATGATACTACCCACCTGTAGAAAACTTGGTGGTGGTGGTGAGGGGAGTTTTGAGTGGAGTCCTACAAGCCTTGTTGCTTTCCAAAGCTTGAACTCCTCCTTTCTCCAAGGTGAAGAGCTTCGAACAAGGTGGAGGGGAAAAAGGTTGTTCTTCTTGGTTTTGGAAGGAAGAAAATGCAACTAGGATGAGGAGACTATGGGGCTGTGCTTCGGTTCTTGGGAGGTGGAAGAGGTTGGCAAGAATTCTTGGCTTGAGGCTTGATGTTGGGTGTTCTTGGAGTTTGGCTTGGATGTGAGTTTTTGGAGAATGTGGAAGATGAAGTTTTCTATTGTGAACTTGGGGGAAGGGCTCGGTTTTGGAGGGTTGAATGTGTGGGAATTAATTGAATTTTAGGATTTAGAAAAAGGTAGTGAATAGTAGGAGGTATGGGCATAGGTATGGCTCATGATGTGCTTTGGTTAAGTGTAAGACAAGCTCCGTTTTCCCACAAGACGCGTACCATCTTGACCTCCTTGTTCCTGGTCGTGCGAGTTTTTTGATCCACAATCCTTCTAGGCGTCATCGGTAGAGCGAGATCTTCCCTCGGTTGCACTTGATCCGTCTCCAAGATGTGATCGGGCAATACGTGGTACTTTCTCAGCTGGGAGACATGGAACACGTTATGGACATAAGCTAAATGTGGTGGAAGAGCTACTCGATACGCAACAGGTCCAATGCGCTCCAAAATCTGAAACGGTCCTATGAATCTGGGGCTCAGTTTCCTGACCTTGAGGGATCTTCCAAGTCCCGTCGCTGGTGTGATCTTCAAAAACACATGCTCCCCCTCCTGAAATTCCAAGGGCTTCCTCCTGACGTCCGCGTAGCTCTTTTGACGGTCCTGTGCTGCCTGGATCCTTGCTCGAATTGTCTTGACCCATTCTTCGGCTTCCTTAATCTTGTCCGCAGTACAGTTCCAGAACTTGGCTCCTTCGTGCTAGGACAGTGGAGATTGGCATTTCCGACCGTACAGAGCTTCAAAAGGAGCCATGCCAATACTCGCCTGATAACTGTTGTTGTACGAAAATTCGACTAAGGGTAACATCTCGTCCCAATAGCCAGGTAAGTCCAATGCACACGCACGCAGCATATCTTCCAGAACTTGGATCGTCCTCTCCGACTGTCCGTCGGTCTATGGATGATAAGCAGTGCTAAGGCATAGCTTTGTCCCGTAAGCTTTTTGAAACGCTGTCCAAAACCGTGAAGTGAATCGGGGGTCTCGGTCGGAGATAATCGACGATGGAATCCCATGTAGCCTCACTATCTCCTTGATGTAAATCCGCACCAGTTTCTCCAAGGGATAGTTCATTCGCACCGGAAGGAAATGCGCGGACTTGGTCAGGCGGTCCACAATGACCCAAATAGCATCTACTCCCTTAGTCGTCCGGGCCAACCCTGATACGAAATCCATTGCTATGCCTTCCCACTTCCACTCAGGTATCTCTGGAGGAGTAAGTAATCCATGCGGCTTCTGGTGTTCAATCTTCACCTTCTGACATGTCACACACCTCTCTACCCAATCTGCCACATCTCGCTTCATCTGCTGGTACATCTTAGTCATTCCTGGGTGGATGGTGACTTCTATGAGCCTCTCGAAGGATATCAGCACGCAGCTCTCCCTCATTCGGTACACAAAGGCGCTGATTAAACTGCAGGAGACCATCCGGTCCAAAGGCAGCTTCTTTCATCTTCCCCGCTTGCACCGTTTTCACTAAATCCAGCCAGTCATCATTAGTGAAGTTTCGTTGTGCCTCCGCGATCCTGATCCGGAACTCACTGGTAACCTGAATCTTCCAAAATCCAATGCTAGTTGGCCGGCGGGTAAACCCCAAGTCGAGATCTCGAAAACTCTCGAGCAACTCCTGTTCCTTTATCATCAACCAAGCCGCATGCAACGACTTCCTGCTCAAGGCATCGGCTACCACATTAGCTTTCCCTGGATGATAGTTCAACCCAAAATCATAATCCTTCAGGAATTCCATCCAGCGACGCTGCCTCATGTTCAGCTCCTTCTGATCAAACAAGTATTTGAGGCTTTTATGGTCTGAGAATACCTCGAAGCGTACTCCGTACAGATGATGTCTCTAGATCTTAAGAGCAAAAACCACAGCTTCCAGCTCTAGATCATGCGTCGGATAGTTTGCGTCGTGCGTCCTCAGTTGCCTAGAAGCAAATGTCACCACCTGACGATTCTGCATGAGCACGCATCCCAATCCTATGCGGGAGGCATCGCAATACACCTCGTATGGAGCTTGAGGGTCAGGTAAAATCAGTACTGGGGCAGTCGTCAACTTCTCCTTTAGGGTACAGAAACTCTGCTCACACTCCGGCGTCCACACAAATGGTGCGCTTTTCCTCGTCAGCTTGGTCAATGGCAGTGCAATCTGCGAGAATCCCTTAATGAACCTCCTGTAATACCCTGCAAAGCCTAGGAAACTCCTTATCTCAGTGATAATAGTGGGCGTCCCCCATTGTTGAACTGCTTCCACTTTTCCTGGGTCTACTGCCACACCCTGTTCGGATACAACGTGGCCTAGGAAGTGCACTTCCCTTGCCCAGAATTCACACTTGGACAACTTCGCATACAGCTTCTTTTTCCTCAAGACCTCTAGTACGGTCCTCAGATGCCCTTCATGTTCTGCCTCGCTCTTCGAGTACACCAGGATGTCATCAATGAACACAATAACACACTGATCCAAGTACTCACGGAAGATGCGATGCATATAGTCCATGAATATGGCCGGGGCATTGGTCAACCCAAAAGCCATCACCGTGAACTCATAGTGGCCATAGCGTGAGCGAAACGCCGTCTTTGGGATGTCCTCGCCCTTCACACGAATTTGGTGATATCCGGACCTCAAATCTCTCCGGGAAAACACCTTCGCTCCCTGCAACTGATCTATCAAGTCATCAATCCTTGGTAGCGGGTACTTATTCTTGAAGTTCACCTTGTTCAGCTGCCGATAATCTACACACATCCGCATAGACGCATCCTTTTTCTTTACAAACAGCACTGGGGCTCCCCAAGGTGACGCTCTCGGGCGGATAAACTGCTTCTCTAATAGCTCCTCTAGTTGCCGCATCAACTCTTGCAGCTCTACTGGCGACATACGATACGACGCTATAGACACTGGTCCCGCTCCTGGGACAAGGTCAATCGAGAATTCTACTTCTCGCTCGGGCGAAAACTCTGGGATGTCATCGGGAAACACATCTAGATACTCCCAAACCACTCGAATCTGATCTACCTGCAACGGGGCCTTCACATCTGACGAGGCTAACAGAACACATCCTTTGCCATCGAGAAGACATCAATACAGAGACATTGCCATCACTCCCAGAGCAGTTACCTCCGGTTCCACAGGAGGAACACTAACTACCTTTCCAGCACAATCCAGTACCACACGATTGGCGCGTAGCCAATCCATACCCAGTATTATATCTAACCCCACCAGAGGAAGACATATCAGGTCTGCAGTAAATGCTCTACCCTGCAACTGGAATGGAACCTTAAGACACACTAAGCAAGTCTCCACTGGAGGTGCGGTAGGGGTAGATACTCTCAGAGTATATGGCAGTAAGGTTGGGGTTAGACCTAGACCCTCGACTCTAGCATGTGAAATAAATGAATGCGAAGCTCCCGAGTCATACAGTACAGCCAATGATTCACCTTGCATAACACACTTACCCTGAATCAGGTCGTCAGCATCCTGGACCTCTTTAGCAGAAAGAGTAAAACCTCGGCCAGCTTGCTGCGGTGTAGGTGGTGCAGTCGGGCACGTCCTGGCTATGTGTCCGGCCTTGCCGCATCAGAAGCACACATTCTGCCCAGAAAAGCAGACTCCTCCGTGTTGCCTNCCTACAAAACATAGAGATTTAATTAGATAATTCTTTAAAATATGTGAGAATAAGTGCCATTTTGAACGATGAAAATTGTGTATTTTGGGCACTTATCACCACACTTCGGACAAGGAGACCTAGACCCTCCTGCTTGTGGTCTCGGTGCGGGCAATGCAGCTCTCAGAGTTCCTTGTCGTGGCTGACTAGGCTGCCCCTTTGCTCCGGGGGTCTGTGGCTGCTGAGTTTGTCTTCTTCCCCAGTTACTGATCGAGGCGGGGAAAGGGCCTCGCTTCCTAGGGTCTTGTCTAGAACTCTCAGCTTCTGCCAGCTTCCTCTTGTTCCTCTCGCGGTTCTCTGCAGCTAGGTTCCTCTGGGAATCCTCCATTATCAGGCACTTGTCCACCAGAACCGCATAATCCCAGATATCGAGGTGGTTCATTGCCACCTGTAGTGTGCCCTTCAGCCCTTGCTTGTACTTGGCACACTTCCAGCCTTTGTCTGGATTCAGCCGGTAAGTGCTGGAATACCTGCAAAGCTTATCAAACTCAGCTGTGTATGCTACCACAGTCCTGTATCCCTGCTTGAGTTCCATGAACTCCACCTCTTTGCGGTTCCTCATCCCGCGTGGAAAGTGCTTGTCCACCACAGCAGTGGTGAACGCAGTCCAGGTGATAACTCCTTCGCGCTGCTCCAGCAGAGGCCTAGCAGACCTCCACCAATCTCGAGCCACCCCTCGAAACATCCTCGAGGCGAACTTCACCTTCTGTTCATCGGTGCAGTCCAAGTCCTCGAAGACCTGTTCCATCCCCTCGATCCAGTCATACACGATCTCGGAGTCAACTTGCCCCTCAAAAGTAGGCGGGCGAGCTTTCACGAACTCCGCATACTTCTGAGTATCAACTTTTCTCGGGGTCGGTGATGCGTTCCTAGCTGCCGTAGCAGCAGCCATCTGGGCCGTGGCGCGAGCCATCTCGCGTATAACATCTGCGAAGTCCCCATTATCTGGGGTGCGTCGTGTATGATCTCTTCTAGGAGGCATGTCTGTCTATGGAGCACCTGCAAAGGCTCGAGGTGATCAGTCTCAAGAAAAGCTAGTGCACACAAACAGTACATCGATCCTAGAAACAGCCTACACCGTTATCATGCTCGGAAGCATAGCGCAGCTCAGTCCTTAGGCTCACTTGGACCAAACCGCTCTGATACCAACTGTAACACCCTAGGTTAGCAGTTTATGCTTAAGTCATAAACCGCGTCTGCTAGGTTGTTATCTGCTGTGTGGGAATACTAATAGTCCCTACTTTACTTTGGAAAATAATTAAGTCACTGAAAATAAGGACCCATTTTTTTTTAAAACATATGTTGTTGTTATGCGTCAAACTAGAGCC
>QANU01037924.1:0-15387 GCA_003254905.1 Nissolia schottii | reverse complement strand
GAAACATTACCTGATGGTAGTAGGAGTTGATTGCAGAAATGCAGTCCTGAGAGGAAGTTGTAACCCCGTAACCCCATCTGTCCAATTTGACACTACTTTCCATCTTTCTTCACTTCACTTCCGATTTATCTATCTAAAAGTCTAGATAGCGAAGAGTAGATAGAGCAACCTGACACGAATTGCGTTCTGATTCTGACTCTCGCCTCGGAGACTCCATATTACAGCTCCATCTTTCTATCGAAGGAANATATTACAGCTCCATCTTTCTATCGAAGGAAAAAAAAAACCCAACCACAATACCAAAAACGGTAAATAACTAAATATTTCTATTTAGGGAGTAACAAAATAAGTGTTTTCTCTGCATTGCCCGAGTATTTGATTAAATTATATGTTATTATAAGAATTTTTAAGAGCATTTTTGTCTATTTCATTATTAATTTATTCTCTCTTTTGTATGATATCTTTTTTATTTTTAAGATTGAATCTTAACCATTTAAATAGGATTTAATAACTGAAAATTCACTCTAATGCTTTTACTTAAAAATCTTGTGTTTTGTTTTTTGAAAGGTTTAAATAAAAAGATACATGTGAATTAGATAAACCAAAAATTAATTGTGTTTATATACATTAATTCATCAATGAATCAAAAAAGTAAAAGGGACAATTCATTTAGGATGGAGGGAATATTAGATCAAATTGAAGATTTTGTTTTTAATCCTTATAAATATATTTTAATAATTTAATTTTAGTTCTTACAAATATCACAATTTAGCTTAGCGTAGTCATCAGTGTGGGTGAAAATAGGTTAGATAACTTGTTAGAGGCCAAGAGCCAATGACTTGGCCTGCATTGGGCATCACATTATAGACAAAAAGAAAAAGTTATACGAAAAACAAGAACTAAAATATATTAAACTATTAGCATGAGTTAAAATTTAACCTAAAAAGTTAAAAATTAAAATTAAAACAAGAACTAAAATATATTAAACTATTAACCTAAAAAATTTATTATTTATTAATATTATACTAACAAATTTATTATTTAATTAACATAAAGATTAACCTAAATTAATCAACCTAATATAACATAACATAATTAATATAACATATTAATCTAACCAAAATAAACCTAATTAATATAACATACATAATAACATATAATGTAACAAAATCAATATAACATATTATAAATCTAAAAAAATTAACAACCTAATTAAAACTTAGTCAAAAATTAATATAACAACCTAAATAATCTAAACAACCTAACAAACTTATTTTAATCTAAACAACCTAATTCACAAAATTAATCTAACAACCAAACATAATTATTTATATTTAACAGCTAACAAAAATTAGAACCTAATCTAACAACCCAACATAATATTAATCTTAACAACCTAACGTAATATTAACATAACCTAACAAGCTAACATAATATTAATCTAATAACTTAACATATTTAACCAAAATAAATTAAGAAAAAAACCTAACCCGAATATGTGATGGTGTACAAGAAGCGGAGGTGGCGGCAGCAAAGGACCGCAGTGTGAGAAGGGACGGTGGTGGTAGAGAGGGAGAGGAAGGTGATACGGTGGTGGCAGTGTGAGTAGGGAAGGTGGTGGCAGATAGGGAAGGAAAACGAGGAGGATGAAGAAGGAGTGAGGATTGAGGGAGGGGCAAAGATTGTATATATAGCCTCTGTAAGGTTGTGACCATTAATGACACTGCTTCATTACTGTCAGATATATCCGACGATAACTGGTCAACCATTACAAACATGGGAAAACATGTGTCCTCACATATTTCAAGGCTGTTACCATCAAAATAGTCTAACGGTAACTAGTCGAAAGTTACACGCGTGAGAAACACGTGTTTCCCCACATATTTCAAGGTTGTTAATGTTCGAATAGTCTGATGGTAACTAGTCGAACATTATGCTCATGGGAAACACGTGTGTCTCCTTATGTTTCAAGGATATTACTGCCAGATGTTTCGAGGATGTTACCACATGGGAAACACTTGTCGAACGTTACAAACGAGGGGAAAACACTTGCCCCCTCATATTCCGAGGCTATTGCCGTAAAAAATATCTTACAGTAACTTGCCAAACATTACGAACATGGGGAACACGTATGTCCCCTCATATTTCGAGCATGTTACCCTCGACGGTAAGGATAATAATTATTTTAAAATAGTTATTATTAAGAAAATATGTTATTATTATAGTTACCGTCAGAAGCTTCTAACAATAACTTTTAGTTTAATATTTATTTCTTTGTTTTACCATCAGAAACTTCCGACAGTAAAACCTTTGCCTCATCACGCGCCATTTGGCGCCAAACATTACCAACAGTGTTACCATCGGATGTTTTTATCGACAGTAATCGTGGCCAAAATTTCTCTAGTCCGTCCTAAAAGACGTTACCGTTTCTTTTTTTTTGGTTATTTTTTACGCTAATATTGTTAGATATACATCTGACGGTAATGGTCAGACGATAATTAACATGTTTCTAGTAGTGCTACCACGTGGTCAAGTTAACTGCCACGTCAGCAGTTAAAGACTCGACTTGACGGCAATGACTAAAACCAAAAAATAAATTTTAGAGGAGCAATTCCTAACGAAAATTATTTTACGGGTAAAATAAAAAAATTGCAATATTTTAGGGACTAAAAACATATTTAACCCTACATTTAATTAGTTTTATGTGTAGGAGCANTTTTATCGATGGTAATCGTGGCAAAAATTTCTCTAGTTCGTCCTAAAAGACGTTACCGTTACTTTTTTTTTTGGTTATTTTTTATGCTAATATTGTTAGATATACATCCGACGGTAATGGTCAGACGATAATTAACATGTTTCTAGTAGTGCTACCACGTGGTCAAGTTAACTGTCACGTCGGCAGTTAAAGACTCGACTTGACGGCAATGACTAAAACCAAAAAATAAATTTTAGAGGGGCAATTCCTAACGAAAATTATTTTAGGGGTAAAACAAAAAAATTGCAATATTTTAGGGACTAAAAACATATTTAACCCTACATTTAATTTTATGTGTAGGAGCACTTCCTCTTTGATGAGGATGATAAATATATGTATGCAACCTTCAAATACAGAGCAGGAAAATGACTTCAAAAATTGTACAGAAAGATCAAGTATGGGTCGGATAAAAAAAAAGCCCTTCTCTTGGATGACTTAGGAGACGCTCGATGCATTGCGCCAAATTTGGGCCATAGAGAAGTTTAAAGACAAATCTAAGATGGCCAAGGCATTGAGAAATTCAGTAAAAAAAGGGAGGGGCGATGCACACTGGTGGGTTGCTACCCTACATTCCACGAGGCAAAGAATGGTAAAATTTTAAATTTGTTAATTTAATTATTTGGTATAATTTATTCAAGTTAATTTAATGTACTAATATAATATATATTTAACAAAATGCAGGTCTGAGATTTGTGCGTACCTCCCATTGAATTAGAGGTCTTTCGGTATACTCACCTAAAGAAGGATGAGAGAGTGAGAAGACTGTCTGGGTTGATTCACGGTCTAAGAACACAACTGTAAGTATTAATTTACTCAATAATTAATTACTTCATTACATATATATTGTAAATTAAATTGTGTTGCTAACTATGTGAATTTTTGTTATTTTACTTATAGACGACATACTGTAAAGGTTGGATAAGGCGAGATCATAGCGAACTCAGAGCCTTGGCGAGGATGAACGTGGAGCTGACGACGCCTCATAAATTGATGATGACGCGTTATGGTTGGAGGCCATCGGCGGTAGGAATAGAAATCACACATATGGCTAGGGTGCAATTCTCCTTAAGATGGCCAGGAGAGGGGGAGGGAGAGGATGATCGATTGCTGGCACCAGTTCTAGGTTTGCCGCCTTGCCTATTGAGGATGACGTCGTGTTGTTCATGGCCTCAAGGCTGAACTCCACACCCACACCATGCAGCTGCAGCAGGAGGTGATCCACCTTCAGGCAGAGATAAAAAAACAATACAAGAAGGAAAATTTGAAAATGAAGAAAAAGATGGCTTCTAGTCTCTCCTGCATGTGGTCACAACCGCCTGACTTCTCATTGTCTGACAACTCTGGAGGATGATGATGATGACGAGCATATTCCAAACACTCCTGGCCATTGCCCCGACGCAGATGATGGCGAGGATTCGATGAGCCCCGAATACACTCCCGCAACTCCAGGCCATCGGCCGCTCTGGCGACCACTTTTGATTTGATTCTTTTTTATTTTAATATTGTTTAAATGTAATGAATATTGATTTTTAATTTTAATTATGTTATTTATAATTATGGATTTTTAAAATTTTTTTAATGAAATTGATACATTTCTAGCAGATATATCTGTCAGTAACGTAAATAATATTATCATATTACAATTATTTATCGGCGGATATATCCGTTGATAACCATTCACAAAGGCATCGTTCCTATGACGAGATATTGACATATATATCCACTGATACTTATCGACGGGTTCAAAATCTGACGGTAACTAGCTACTGACGACCTCAATATCGTTGGATATTTCTGACACAAAATCTTCTCGAAACATTAAAATTCGTCAATATGTTAACAAAATTCACCATTAAATTTGCTAGTATTCAGCATTATTTTAGTAGTCTCGATGACCAAAGTAATCGTTCCCATAATGGATCACTAATTGATGATATTTTTTCTTATGCTATTTGGTTTAGGGGACTTGAAACTATCGATGTTGTGAGAGAAAGTAACGTAGCCCTTTGATACTAACAAATTTTGCTTTTGTTTCATGATTCCATAATTTGGATGGAGGACCCTCCAGATTTTCTAATCCTTGTCCTAAACTCTGATTTGATTATTCAATAGAATCATTTTTTTCAATAAAATATTATATATATATATATATATATATATATATATATATATAAATAAAAGTTGATCTAGGTTACATAAACATTTTAAAGCACGCAACAACTTATATTTGTAGACTTTTATTGGCTTTCGAGGTAATAGGTTCCAACCTTAATGGCAAAAAGCAAAGAAAAATGGAGATGTGCATTAAATCAAATATAACACCCTGCTAGAGTTTTGCCACTAAAACTTAATACCTTAGACCCTAATTAGTTGACCAGAAGTGGGCCCACCAAAGTCAAGGTTGACTTTCAAAAGTTTGGGGTCAGCGCGAGGCGCTACGGCGCTTTGCGAGCGCCACCGTGCTAGCAGCACTAGTTGGAGTCTGGCTATATACATGTCGCATGTTTTTACATTAGCTACAAACACATGTATACACGTATGTATAAAAATAAAGAATTGGGTAATATATTATAAGGAAAGCAAAGAGATTTGTTTATGTGCATTAGCTACTGAATGCGTTAGCTTTACTTGGTCTTAAAATATAGTGGAGAAATTCTTATATCATATGCATAACTTTGGATCTAATGGACCGGAATAAGAGGCAACAGAGATTTTCCAACATGGCAGCTCAAATGACAAGATCATGGCATGGGATCTATTGGAATTGGAAGATCAAGAGACAAATGTTGAAGACCAATTAGTTGTTTCAAATAACGAAAGTAGCATGAATGATGACAGTGACTGTTGTGTGATGGGATCGGATCATAGAATTGCCACTTGTTTGTGTTACTTTGTTCTTCCTCCTCTTCTCTGGATTTGGATCATTTGGTTAACTTTTTCTAAATATAATGAATTAAATTTGATGTCTATGTTTCTCTCCTTTGTAGGTATGTAATTGGGTGAGGTAGCACACCCATGTATACAGGTGAGTGTTATCTTTAACTTTTCGTTCAAAAGTAAAACTACTGTACTGATTTTGTTAATTAAAAGATTTGACGGGGTTGGTGATTTATCTATTTAAGCCGCTAATAATGTATAATAACTCCAAGAATTGCCCATTTAATTGTGTAGTCTAATTTTTTAGGCCATTATATATTTTCTAGGTGATATCCAAGGTTTTAAACAGTGGTTGAGGATGCAGTTGCGATTGTGGTTATAAGAGTTATGGGTATTGCAGGATAAATTTTTATCAAGTTACAACATGGAATTGAGGCGGTTAATAGCAATATTATGGGTGCATCTTGTTATGCAGTTTGCAATTTAAACCCCTGGACTATTGGAATTAGAGTTTTGAAACGTCGTTGCTTTGGTTCAGCTTAATACCTAGAGCTTACCCATCCTAAAATAGTCAAATTGATATTACTATCTGCGAAGTAATGGAATATATATGTTCAAGTAGACAAGATTGTTTCCAATAAGTGATTATTCATAAATTTTTCTTGTAGCATTTCATACTGACATATTATTAGTTTAGGTCACATCCTAGCGGTTCCTTGTTAAGTTGCAATTAAGGCAGCGTTACTTAGCATTCCTAGCAGCAGCCATTTTTGCAACAACAGCCTTGCCATACTCCGCAAGCTTGTCAACATCCGGTTGAGTACCCCTCACTGCAGGATCTGCATCAAAACTTTGAGTCCATGTCACCAAACCAGGAGTCTTGTCCTCAACAATCAGCTTCCTCCCATTTCTCTTCTCTATATTTACTATATTTGCTTTGTTAACAATTGCCTTAAAGACACTCGTTAACAAAATAAAAAATAATAATAATAATAATAAACAAAGTCAATTATGCATAAGCAAAAGGGAATTTCGTTGAAATAGGGATCTGGGTTTGAAACGCAGTTCAAGAGCTTGTTGGGAGTGTTAAACAATGGTCAAAGTGATGAAACAGGACATGACCTCGTGGCTCGGGGGCAGCGTGGAATCGACAGTTGGGCAGCACAACGTTCTTGCAATGTAGGTTCGACGTGAACAATGGAGCGTCACCTTCCTCTCCCTTCGCGCTTGAGATTCTAAACGTCACACATAGCGACATCAGTCATGGAATCTTTGGTGGATCAATGGATTTCAATCCACGACTCTATATGCAGCAAACAAGCGACGACAACAAACTACCAATGGCAACATATTGGCGACGCTGATGACGACCACAGAGACCAGCGGCCGCATGTATTGTGAGAAGAATGACAAGCTATCTATGCATTTTTAGTGGTCTAAATAATACTACTCATTTTGTTATGGCTCGTATTATTTTCTCCATTCCCTTCATTTTGAGGGGTTGAACTATTTTTAAAGTAGTGATATTTGGATTATTCAAAAAGTACTAACACCTTATTATTCCTCTCACAACTCATAAAACTTATTTTATCACAAGTGAGCTCATGATGTGTTACAAGATAAGTGACGTGTCTATACCTTTTGAATTGTCCAAATATCATTTTGTTTTTCTTTTATATAAAAATTATTTTTATTACACAACATTTTCCTCTATTTTCAAAATCATTATACAAAATACCTTTTTAGTATCAATATTTTATTTTGTTTTTATTATTTATTATTTAATATAATTAATATTATTTTATTTTTGTAATGTTATGAGAATTGAGATGCTAATATATAAAGAGTTTAATTAGTATGCATTGATAGCTTAGATTGTCATACAATTAAATCATTACATATGCATGATTTTTCAAGCACTTATGTGACAAAATTTAATTGGATGACATTGTTAAAAAAGTTTTACTGCATAGCAATTAAGCTTATTATATATAATTCACCATTGGATATAGATTAGTTTAAATGTAATCTCTAAAGTTTTTTTTTTTACATTATCATTTAATCAAATTTTGTCACATAAACAATAATAGTTGATTCTCACCCATATTCGAAAAGTTATGCATATGAAATGATTTAATTTGATAACAATGTAACAAACTTTACATTGTGAGTGCATAACAATTAAACTACAAACTTTACATTGTGAGTGCATAACAATTAAACTCTTATATTATTAGGTCCTTATTTAGTAACTTATATAAAATATGATAAAAAATTGAAATAAATTTTAATTTTTATAAATTGATACCAAAATTTATATTAGTAACACTCATATAATTTTAATATTAATTATCACATATTATAGCTTCACTATATAGAAACTAAATAAAAAAAAGTACACAATTCATACCTTTTAAAAATATTTATGATAAATTATTGTTATTGTCAATATTTTTTTTATCAACGTATTAACAATTACAATTAAAAAATAATGTGTGTTTACTGCTAATAAAGGGGTTGGGCAAGTTAAATTGTCCTTTAGTCACAATTTTTAGGATCAATGTGCCTCTTTCATCTCACAAACTATTTGTCTTTGAACTTATGTATTTTTTTTAAAAAAAAATTTATCTTATCATTTGATTCCCGTAACGCACCTCACGGGGTAATGACATATATATGGGATTATGCAAAGCATAATCCCGTTTTATGGGACTGGGGAGNTCCACATCTGACGCCATCCACTGTTTCTTATCCCCCTTCTCCACCATTGATGAAATCATCAAGGACTCTCCCATCGACTCCTATTTTTCGACCCATACTGAGCAACGGCCTTTCATATGTTATCTGATCATTCCTGCAGCTTTCCTTCATGAACCTAGGGTCATTCGTGTTACTCCCAAGAATGCGGAGAAAGAGTACAACTTTCAATCTTGGTTTAGCAGGTGGAAGCTGAAAAAGGGTGAGTTCTGGAAAGAAGTAGGAATCTACGATTGCCTCCAGATCTTCAGGGTCCATAGTTGGAGCAACCCTTCAATTCTGGAATGTGACTACTAACACTTTTTACACTGCATAGGGATGATTTCACCCACCCTTTTTGAGGTCACGGCAATTACTAGCCTCTCTCAATTGTGGGAAGTCATCCACCCAGACGTAGAAGCGTCCCAGCGTGACTATGTTGTCGACTATTCCTCCTCTACTTGCAGCGTTTTATTGATAATAACAAGGGTCATGAAGAGGACCCTGCCAGCGACACTGAACATGCCGCCTTCCTTCATTACTAGCTGCAGAGCTGCATCTTTTGCTCCAAGAGTTCGAAGATGTCGGGAAGGGGGAACAACACTTCCCTTCTTGCGTGGCTATGTTGCATGAGGGCAGGAAGATTTGTTTGGTGAAGTTTCTCCTTGCCCATCTGTATGATGCTATCTCTGACACCATCGCTAGTATTCATGTTGTGATGCCTAAAGTGGCCTTGTCGGGGGCCAATCTGACTTCTGCAATTATGGTTGAACATCATTTTTAAGGAACACTTGGTATGTCGCCCCTCACACGGCAACATTTACTCAGGGGTTGCGGGGTCGCGCTTGTGCTACTATCAGCACTACTCCAAGGTGACCAAATCTTCACGCCCTGAGCTCTTTACATTCTTCTTCAAGCTTCTCCGTCAAGCGGGGATGGGAGATCAAGGAGGTGTCGACATGGCACCCTTTGTAAGTCTAGACGTGGGGTCTTCATGGTTCACTCACCTCAAGGTTCCCGAAAGTTCTTTTGACAAGAAGGAGAGCGGTTGAATCTGGGCGGAATTCCTTTGCATTCAACTCCTCGCGTCGGGTTTCCCTGGCCGGGGAGGCTCGAGGAGTGTCGTGCTACACGCACCTAACTCGTTTCTCGGCAGTTCGACCTTTCTCGGCTTGTTCCTTCTCTCCCTCTCATTGACTACGAGAGAATGTTTTGTCGCATGGAATTCGATTCCAGCGACCACTTGGCGGCACCCTTTGGGGCAATGAGACTAGGAAGCGACACTTCTACTGCTACCGCTTTGTCTGCTATTGCCTCATCTCTAAACCCTTTTACATTTGGTGGGACAACTTCTACTCACATTATGCGCTTTCGTTGAGTGACTGTCTAAACTCCCTGCGACATTCTTTATTGCAAACTCAAGAGGCTGACTCAAAATCAAAAGGCATGCACATCCGTGAGATTCAAGTTTTTGAGAAATTCTTTAAGGTCAAGTTCAACCCTAGAGCATAACATGATCAACACACAACAACCATATGAATATCCAGACTTTTGACTATAAAAGTTCAATACACCAACCATATAAAATCATAACATGATCAACACAACAACTCAATCCTACTATAACATGATCAACACAACAACAACCATATGAATATTCAGTAATTTCACTATAGAAGTTCAACACAACAACCATATAACAGCATAACCTCTTTCAAGTCACAACACCTCAATCCTAGCATAACATGATAAAAAAACTAAAGAGGTTCAAAAGACAATGAAAAACTCACCGGAAAGTTGGTGGTGGTCGTTGCACAGTGGTGGCGGTTGCAGGGTAGTGGCCCCGAGTTCAGTGGCAGTTGCTTTCAATGGCAACGGAGAGAGACAGAGAGAGAGGAGCAGAGGAGCGAGAGAGAGGGGAGCAGAGGAGCGGGAGAGAGAGTGTGTGTGAGAGTGAGAGTGGGAGAGGGTGAGGGTTGAGGGTGTGAAGAGACGGCGGAGAAGGAGAGAGATTGGGCGAAGAGAGAGGTTTGCGACAGAGAGAGTGAGAGTGAGAGCGTTTCTGCACCGCGGGAGACTTTAAATAGTAACGTTATACCGTCGGACTTAACTGACGGTAATGTAATAGCAATAAATGCGCAAGCATACAGTTGTGCAACTGTGTCGTTTTATTTTTCAAATTCATTACCGTTGTTTTTACTGTCGGGTATTCTGTTCTGACGGTAAGTTCACGGCTCCTCACCCGATTTGTTTTTCTGAACCGTTGGCCGTCGATGATTTTGTTAATCCGATGGAGAGACGACGGTAATACCTTCGGTTACAATCCGACGGTATTTTAGGGACGGAAATAGTCAAATTTCTAGTAGTGTTATCAACGTATTAACAATTTAAAAAGTAATGGGTGTTTGTTGCTAATAAAGGGGTTGGTCAAGCTAAATTGTCCTTTTGTCACAATTTTTAGGATCAATATGCCTCTCTCATCTCAAAAAACACGAACTATTTGTCTTTAAACTTATGTATTTTTTTCTTTTAATTTTATCTTATCATTTGATTTCCCTGGCGCACCTCATTTACTAGTATATATAATGTCGTTATATTATCATGGGACATATGTCTCTTAGGAAATAGGATAATAAATATATAATAATTAAAAATCAATAGAAGACATAAAAATATATTTAATTAAAGTGTGATTCATTTATCATCTTTAAAGAAAAATAGCATGTTTTAAAAATAAAGAAAATGATTGTATAATAAAAATATATCTCCAATATAATTTAAAAAATATATACGTTTGCAAAACGGATCATATAGAGCATCACACCACAACAAAAAATAGAAAGGCAAGATTCAACTGAACCAAGTAACTCATCCATCTCACTTATTCACGAAATTTCTTACACGGAGTTTCCTTCAAGTAGATCTAGGAAACTAGGACCATATTAAAAGGATTGGGAGAGACATAATCGGTGATGATACACTTGAAGACACATTGAAATGATGGTTCAGGGTGGAAGAAAATTCATCCTACACAATTTCTCCAGTTCCATTTTACTTGGCAGCTGCAGCAGCCCATTTTTGCTGAAGAGCCTTGGCAAACAGAGTAAGCTTGTCAGCCTCTGGTAGTAGCCCCTTCACAGCAGGATCAGCAGCAAAACTTTCAGCCCATTTCACCAAAGAAGGAAACTTGGCCTCAACAAGCACCTTCTTCTCATTCATATCCTCTATGACCCTCATCCAACTGAAGAAGCTCCCAAAGGCAATGTCAATTAATCCAATATTGTCTCCTCCAAAGAAGGCCTTCCCTTCACTGCATTTGTTGAGAACCTCTTCCATCCTCTCAAGCACTTCTTCCATTTGCTCAAAGTGTGGCTTCTTTGCCTCCTCATCTTCACCGGCAATTAGAATGCTTTTCATGGACACAAACCACTACATGGCCCCACAGTTGAAATGCATCATAAAGATTATAAAACAACAAAAACCATAAATGGGTTCTGAAATTCTACATAAGAATATGATTGCCAAAATTGTTTTTTTAGTATCAAATTTATATCAAAATAAAAAAATGTTAAAACTAAAATGATGCAAAATTAATGTCAAAATGAGGATAACATAATTTCTAATTACAACACACACACACACACACAATACCTTTTGATCGATGTAGGATGACCAGAATCGAGCATTGGCTCGGTCATAAGCAGTTTCAGGAAGGATGGAAGGACCATTAGACCAAACCTCATCAATATACTCAACTATGATTAAAGATTCACATACAGTTTTGTCACCGTGGAGGAGAACTGGGATTTTCCCGTGCACAGGGTTGGACTGAAGAAGCAGGTCACTCTTGGGATTGAGGTCCTCTTCAACATTCTCATAATCCAAACCTTTGATGTTAAGGGCAATCTGAACCCTCAGGGCAAATGGACTGAACCAACCCCCCAGAAGCTTCAAGTCACTTTTTGCCATCACTATGATACTCTAGTGTTGGCAAACACCGCAGGCAAGATGATACTTGTTGGGATACCTCACAAGCGAAATTTAGGTTTTGACACTTTTATTTGTCGGGAGAAAGTTAGTTGAGAAGGAGATAACACATTTGTGGTCTGCAGCAGCCTTAGTAAAGGATGTTAACATGATTCCGGTATCCATTGAATTATTGAATATTATCAGCATATTCGTTTTCTTAATTTGGTAAGTTCTTATTCAATGAAAATGATNACATGCGAAATTCGGGCATTGACACATGTGTACGGAAAAAGTTAGTTGAAAAAGGAGACAACAAATTTATGGTATGGAGCAGCTGGGGCGTTGGGATACCGCACATGGCGTTAACTATTAATTATTATAGGCTATTTTTTTAGCTTAAACTATTTGGGAGGCTTACAGCCTGATAAGTTTGTCTGTGTATCTTTTTATTATAAAAAAAATCAGTTACTTTGATCTATTATTGCGGCCTGTGGCTTGTTACACACTCAATAAAACAACATTCAATAACAATAATTAACCACCTCACAAGACCAATAATATCTAAATATCAGCTAAACAAGAATTATTCTCAAGACAATACATAATCGGGAACATAATTAATGTCACCGAAACATAATTGGGAACATAATTCTTTTTTTAGGTTGTCTGCCCGATATCTAAAGATTAGGACTCGGGACATTGCTTGAGCGATATCAAGCCGGTTACCACTTGGACAAACCCCCGTTGGTATTGAGAACATAGTTCTAGTAGCATGGCATGAAACCAGTTGACCTTCTAGTATCAAATCTTCAATATGATCTCCCCTCTTTCTTCATTGTCAAGTGCCTAAAAATAACATATTATTTATATCATTATTCATGATATAATTTAAAAAAAAAAGATAAATAAATAATAAGATATAGTTTTTGCTTTTTCTTTATGTTATAGTACTTGTTGCGGTGCCAATCCTCACCTCAAATGAGTGCTTGAATAGATTCTTCGCTCAATTTAACACAATATTCATCAATTATTCTTCCTCCAGCACTAAATGTGGACTCCGATGCAACTGTTGAGACTGGAATGTGAGTGTGAGTCTAAGAGTAGAGACTCTTTAATTTATGATTTGTTTAAAAAGAAAAATTAAAATAATAAAATTATATTAATAAATATGATTGTATAAAATGTTGCAAAAAGTAATGCTACTTTAGTTGTTAAGGCATTGATGTGGTATGGTGAAAGTTTCTAGTTTGAGTCCTACTAAAGATAAGGTAAGTAAACAGGTGGGTTTGACAGGCCTAACAGGCTTTCGTAATAGCCTGGGCCTGAAACAAGCTTTGAAAATGGCTTCCACAGGCCCTGACAGGCCGTCTGACCTATTCCCACCCCAAGCAGCAACCTTAATAAAGGATGTTAACATGATTCTGGTACCCATTGAATTATTGAATATTTATCAGCATATTCGTTTTCTTAATTTGGTAAGTTCTTATTCAATGAAAATGATAAAATAAAATAGAAAAAGAAAGACTCCAACTTAAATGACATTTATTTTTTTTAGTAAAAAAATTATTTGGTCCCTAAAAAATGTATTTAAGCACATTTTTAAAAGTGTAATTAAACACATTAAGAATATTATTATCACTTTCTCTCATCTCCCATCACAACCCTTATGTTTCCCTCTTCCACAACTCCTCTCTCTCTTAGATGGCTCAAGACGCAACGCTGGAGGCAAGGGCAAGGGCGACAGTGATCCAATGACGTTCTATGGTTTCAAGAAGGCTAAAACAACCTGCTTGAGTTTTGCCACTAAAACTTAAGACCTTAGACCCTTTAGTTGACCAGAAGTGGGCCCACGAAAGCCAAAGTTGACTTTCAAAGTTTGGGATCAGCGTATACCCGTATGTATAAAAATAAAGAATTGGGTAATATATTATAAGGAAAGCAAGGACATTTATTATGTGCATTAGCTACTGAATGCGTTAGCTTTACTTGGTCTTAAAATATAGTGGAGAAATTATTATATCATATGCATAACTTTGTATCTAATGGACCGGAATAAGAGGCAACAGAGATTTTCCAACATGGCAGCTCAAATGACAAGACCACATGGCATGGGATCTATTGGAATTGGAAGATCAAGAGACAAATGTTGAAGACCAATTAGTTGTTTCAAATAACGAAAGTGGCATGAATGATGACAGTGACTATTGTGTGATGGGATCGGATCATAGAATTGCCACTTGTTTGTGTTACTTTGTTCTTCCTCCTCTTCTCTGGATTTGGATCATTTGGTTAACTTTTGCTAAATATAATGAATTAAATTTGATGTCTATGTTTCTCTCCTTTGTAGGTATGTGATTGGGTGAGTTAGCACACCCATGTATAGAGGTGTGTGTTATCTTTAACTTTTCGTTCAAAAGTAAAACTACTGTACTGATTTTGTTAATTAAAAGATTTGACGGGGTTGGTGATTTATCTATTTAAGTCGCTAATAATGTATAATAACTCCAAGAATTGCCCATTTAATTGTGTAGCCTAATTTTTTAGGCCATTATATATTTTGTAGGTGATATCCAAGGTTTTAAACAGTGGTTGAGGATGCAGTTGCGATTGTGGTTATAAGAGTTATGGGTATTGCAGGATAAATTTTTTATCAAGTTACAACATGGAATTGAGGCGGTTAATAGCAATATTATGGGTGCATCTTGTTATGCAGTTTGCAATTTAAACCCCTGGAGTATTGGAATTAGAGTTTTGAAACGTTGTTGCTTTGGTTCAGCTTAATACCTAGAGCTTACCCATCCTAAAATAGTCAAATTGATATTACTATCTGCGAAGTAATGGAATATATATGTTCAAGTACACAAGATTGTTTCCAATAAGTGATTATTCATAAATTTTTCTTGTAGCATTTCATACTGACATATTATTAGTTTAGGTCACATCCTAGCGGTTCCTTGTTAAGTTGCAATTAAGGCAGCGTTACTTAGCATTCCTAGCAGCAGCCATTTTTGCAACAACAGCCTTGCCATACTCCGCAAGCTTGTCAACAT
>QANU01037868.1:10943-39613 GCA_003254905.1 Nissolia schottii | reverse complement strand
GATGGGTGGAAGAGGATTTTTATTTTTATTTTTTAATTTTTAAATTAATTTCGGGTCGGGTCGTGTCGGGTTTGGGTTGGGTTTTGGGTTATGCCATGTGGCATCCCACGTGGCACGCCGCGTCAGCGCCACGTCAGCCCAGTCAACCCTCACCCCACCCCAGGGACTAAAACCAAATTTTCAAATTTTACAGGGACTAAAAGTTACACAGAGGGACCAAAACCAAACTTTCCCAAATTACAGGGATGAAAAACTTAATTAACCCTAAATTTAATTTGAGCGACAAAAGCGCAGATAAGCTTTCTACGAGCTTGGCATAGTTATGACAAAACCTAAGCTGTGTCGAGATCTTAGAAAGTGGTTAAAAAGGCTTTCATCAAATTTGGCGCCGTTTGAAACACCCTAGCTAACTGTTTACCCGTACGTAGTAAACAAAGCTCACTAGGTTGTTGTCTACTTGGTCGGAATACCTTAGTCCACAGTTATCTTTTGAAAATAGTCATTACTCATAAAATAAGGACCCGTTTTGAACTTTTGCTTGTATGACATCAATACTAAAATAGAGCCATGCGTTGGAATAAAACAAATATATCAAAGCGGATAACATTGTTATAAATAGAACATGTAATATTCATCCAGTGGGTCCACCATACACAGTCACATAGTATAAGGTATACATAATATATACATAGATCAAAGTGTCACATACAGAATCCATAATACACAGCATCAAAATACAAGGACTACTGGAATGCTACTCAGTATGTCGTTGGCAAAACTAAACAACTATATCTCGCTAAGCTCATCCAGTCCTAGCCACTCATGGCTCCTCTGGCGGCTCCTCGGCATCCTCAAAATAGGATTCATCATCTTCGGTACTTGAAGTCATAAAACAGTGGGGGATGAGAACGGTAGGTTCTCAGTGGGAATAACCTTAGTTCCTGAGTCGTACATCAGATTATGTCGGACTTCGGGCCGCTCAGAGATCTCTAAGTGAACATACCTACTAATCAACCTATTATTTATTATCTGGCCTATCTGAACGGCTTTATCAGCATTATTATGTGACATGGGTACTACTCTTGCTTACTACATTCTCGTGCTGATTAACATTTCGTATAAGCCGTCTCGAGTGTGCTCTTGACGGTACGGCATAACAGCAGATTATATATTCTAATCAAACTGAACAACAGCATACAATCAGAGTACACTCAGCATAACAGAATCACCCGAATATGCATCACAGAATCATCCACTACAGACATAACAGAGTTCAGCAGAATACATGCAGCAGAATCATCAGCCTAACATGTCTAACAGAATGTAGCAGAATAACAGAATAAGACAGCATGACAGAATATAACAGCATAGCAGCATATAACAGCGTAACAGAATATAACAGCATAACAGAATAGGTGTTATTCCCACCATAGTAATGTCCTCTGTTGACACTAGTATGACGGAATAACCTCACACCCTCAGTATAGGCCGACACTGTCTGGACCTTACTGCGGTGGGCTTCCACCTGCCGTGTGCCCCCTCGGGACCCCTCGACAGTGGGCGGATATTGTACCCCCACCTAAGCTTGCCCCCTTTCGACAATGCATAGGCGTGGTAACCGCACACCTCCAGGTATGCCATCTCGACACCACCTGTGGCGGGCTTCCACATTCAGGATGCCTAGACCTCCTGAAGTGGGATCATAGTGGCTCACGTGATCACGGCCTTTCAGCATAGGCATATAGCCTTTTTCAGCATGTGGCATATAGCCATGTTTCAGCAGCATTGGGCATTGGCCCTTATTCAGCAGCATTGGGCATTGGCCCTAGTTCAGCAGCATTAATGGTACCTGCAGCATGGCATACTGGTTTCCCTATGGTTCATTCCAGCATCTTTACTTATCTCTGAGTTTATTATCATGTCTTTAACTAAGTGTCTCATGAATGCATGACATATCCCAGATTTCATCATAAAGTACACATAACATGCATGGTCAATACTATTTCATGACATACAGCATACACGTGCATCCAATTCAACTATCAATCATTATTACAGCATCAATACCATACTATGAGCCTCAAAAGGGTTCCATCAGCTTTCCTTAGTCTCAAGCCGCTCAGCGAAAACTGAGGTTCGCTCAGCGGTTTGAACCTTAGCGCTTGGCGATAAAGGTTGTATCGCTCAGCGGTACTGACCTTATCGCCCAGCGGCTGAAACTTTCCCGAATTTTCTTCAACCACCTTACTTTAAAAATATCTTTTTCACTTTCCACGTAAGTCTTGTCTCGCTCAGCGGCGCCTGAGACCTCGCTCAGCGGCCCCTGTTCGAGACATGAAAACCGAATTGCTCATCTCTTCCATTTTCTCCCCTTTGATTCCATGGAACCCTACATGAGTCTCACACATAATTCAAGCATAATAACCACATCTAATCCAGGTCACAAGACCCTTCAGAATTGTCTTCCTAAGTCCTAACATCATTTCTATCATTTATGTCCATAACTCAAAATTCACATACAATTGCATACAAGCATACAACACTTAGCCACCATCAAAGAGGTGAGGAACTAGGGTTACCCACTTCCTCAAGGACTTGTTGATGCTTGAAGGAAGAGGAAATCAAGCCTTGCTTGCTTGTTTGAAGTCTTCTTGACCTAAAATGAAAACTTGACATAATTAGGGTAAACATGGTTATGGAAGCCTGGTTCTTCACCAAGGGATGAAACTCACCAACTATGCTTGCTTTGCCTTCCTTAGGGACTTAAGGATGAATTAGGATGAGAGGAAAGATGAACTTGAAGCTTTCCTTGCTTCCTTGAGCTTTTCTTGCCAAGAAAGAACAAAACCTAGGTTATGGAGTTCCTAGGGTTTTGGAACTTGATCTCTTGGATTCTCCTTGAAGAGAAACTCTAATTCTTGATGTTATCTTGCCTTCTTGATGGCCTTGAGAATGATTGATGATGATGAAAACAAAGAAGGATAGTTATGCTTTGATGATTATGGAGCTTGAAACCTTAGAATTTAGGAAGAAGAAAGGAAATCAGTTTAGAGTGTTTGTGTGTGTGCGCTTGGGTTTGGGGGGCTGGCCGTAGGTTTAGTGGCCTTAGTTCATAATTTATTTTCCAATTTTACCCTTAGTGTATTTTAGGTTATGTTTGTTCATTAATTGTTTATGTCCGGACGTCCCAAAAATATTCCGGGCATACCGTTGTTACCAATTAATTATCCTTGTTAATGTTAAAATCTTGGATGACATATTCGTATATTTAATTTCATATTAATATATTTTACAGACTCCTATGAGTCGTAAAGAAATTACAACAAAACCCTAATTTCGATCCAAACGTCACCAGACGTCACGAGATCGTCAAAGGATTATTTTTAACTAATATTACAGAAATAAAATTAATATTTGAATTTTATTTTATTTTTATCTCACCTTTTCCTTATTATTATATTTTTAATTCTTCCTTAAATAGCATTTTAATTGAAGGAAAAAGTCGGGTTGTTACACCGTTGCCGGGGAGTTGCGTCAAAAATACATAGCTTGAGTTTTGTTTAGTTAAACAATTGTGAATATTTGTAATATAGTGTATAGTCTTTATTTTCATTATTCTATAAACTATTTTGTTATTTTGTGAACTCTTGTTTTAATCTTAGTTGGCTAGTGTGAATTTTCTTAGCAATTGCGAGGTAAGACTTCAAAAGAACCATTGTTATTCGATCTTGAGATTGAAGCTACTTCGAGGAAAAATAGGAAAAAGAAGAAAGAGCACTTAGCCAAATAAAGAGAAGAACAGGAGACAACATCATCAACTTCTTCAACCAACCAAGAAGAAACCATGGCCGAAACAACTAGAGCTGGTGGAGCTGGCACCGACACTGGAGCCAGTGACAATAGGGGATTTGTAAACTTTACCCCTAGAAATATTATTCGCATGAGCAGGATTACTGGAGCTCAAAGAGAACCTCAGATGTAACCTGGTTTGGTTCAATTGTTATATGCTAACCCTTTTGCAGGTTTGGATCATGAGGATCCATATGCTCATTTGACCAAATTCTATGAACTCTGTGGGACCGCGGGAATGTCCGAGGCCGATGAAGAATCTATCTTTTTGAGGATGTTTCCCCTGACCTTGATTGGAAAAGCGAAGGAGTGGTTGCTGGATCAGCCACAAAACATCTTGTCAAATTGGGATCAATTGGAGGAAAAGTTCTGTGCCAGGTACTTTTCTCAGTCTAAATTTATGGATGATCTGAAAACTGCGATTGCTACATTTGTGTAGGCTCCAGCAGAAAGTCTCTGTGAAGGCTAGGAACGCTATAAATCCATGCTGAGAAAGTGCCCAAATCATGGGTTCGATGCGCTCACTCAAATCCACATCTTCCGCAACGGACTCCAACAATAGCACAAACTGATGTTGGATGCTGCCGCCGGTGGACAAATCATGTCCAAGACGCCGGAGGAGACCATCTCCATTATTGATTCCATGGCCTTGACGGACCAACAAGGCCAATATAACAGAGGTCCTAAGAGAGGAGGAGTGCTTGAGCTGGGACCCAACGATGCCATTCTTGCTCAACACAAGCAACTCCAACAACAAGTAGACGAGTTGAAAAAGGCCATGAACGAGTTGCCAAAACAAATAAGAGAGGCTCGCGATGCAAAAAGGCAACAGGTATTTTTCTGTGAAATTTGTAATGGCGATCACCCGTCCAATGTTTGTCATTTCAGGGAAGAAGAAGTCCACTTCCTCAAAAACCAGCCAAGGCCACCCTATCAAAACAATTTCCAAAGGGAGCCGAGTCAAAATTTCAATCAGCCATGGAGGCAAGAAGCTGGACCATCATTCCGAGCCCCGCAACAGCGTTACCAACCACCCCGCCCATATCAGAACCAATCACCCGCATATTCAAGTTCCAAAATAGAGGAAACGTTCAATCAATTTATGCAACAATTAATGATAAATCAAAAGAACAACGAAGCCTCTATTAGGAACTTGGAGACACAATTGGGACAATTGGCTACTGATATAGCGGAAATGAAAAAGAAAAGATTTACGGCTAACCCGGAGCTGAACCCTAAGGACTCTTGCCATGGGAGGAGGGTTGATGATGAAGAGGAGAGTTAGAAGAAAAATGCGTCGGGCTAACGACGTTAAACAAAGCGCTGTCTGGGAGGCAACCCAGAGTTCTGTAAGTTTTTATTAATTAGTAATTTTGAAGGTTAATTTAAGGTGTTAAGAATAGTTTTATAAAATATGGTGAAAAAGAAATAAAAGATTTTCTAAATCACGTAATTAGGATTGAAATTAGAAAGTGCTAATCTTTTCAATTAAGCTTAAATTGAAGCACTTTAGTTTCAAACTTAATCAGTGATTTTGAATCTTTACACTTGTTTAAAAAAGGTGCACATGCTTAAATTGGTAAATAAGATTCTTATTTGTTAAAGAAATGAAAATAAGTTCTTAAGAAAAGAATCTTTTCAAAAAGCACCTTAAAATGTTTATTTTGGATCCATAAAATCATTATGGGAAATTCTATCCACATAAGTGGGAAATTCTGTCCACTTAAAGCGGGAACTTCTCTCCGCAACTGTAGGAAATTCTGTCTACAACAAGGGATTCAAAATAAAACATGATCTCTCTAACGCTACTTGGAAGAAAGGAAGTTTTCTTTGATTGTTTTTGCAGGCCGAAGAACAACCAAATGAAGTTCCTAAAAATATCAAAAGAGAGACACACTTCTGGAGGACGAAGGCATGATTCCTAAGGAGGATGAGCCTCTATCTCCTCAACATCTTGAACCAAGATGAGGTAGCCTAAACAAGACAAGAAGGAAGCTACATGGAAGCTACTTCAAGAAATTCACCATGAACAGGGAGCATTTTAATTTTCTAGCACCTTAATTAATTAATTTCCTTACTTAGAATATGTACTTAAGACTTGTTTGTTTAAAAACAAAGTAGTAGTTATTTTACTTGATTTGATGCATGAACACAAATATCATGAATTGACTTGTTTCATAATCAATAATAGACTTTTGTGTACATGCATAGTTACCATGAACATGTTCATATGCATTGATATACTTGTATGCATAAACATAACCTTGAAGATGTTTTTAAATCAAGGAAATTAAACCTTAGCCTATGTGAGGGAGTGAGCCATACACTTAGTGAGATAGAGAGAATCACCATTGTTTTATACAATTGAATTTGTTTGAGTCTCTAATTTTGATAAATTGTATGGAAATAATAGGAAATGATCAAGGCATTTTGTTCTTTAGAATTTTAAAAATCCACTTGGCCAAATAAAGCCGACCTTTAATTAGGAACATCCTTTGTTACCCCAGTTAAGCCTAACATGAGAAAATTTTTGTTCATTAATCCCCGAACCTTAAAAGAAAAACAATGTTATCCCTTAATATCCAGAATTAAGAGAGCATTCAATTTGGATTATGTGCAAAAGATCTAAGTCAGGGGGAGACGAGGATGGGTAAAGTGGGAATGAACAAAAGATGAAGTAAAAAGAACACATTCTATCCCAAAACAAAAAGAAGAAAAAGAAAAAGGGATAGAGGAAAAAAAGAAAAAGGAGAAAAAGGGCTGAAAAAGAAATGGAACAAGAAGTGACAACAAAGAAGTTGGTTTTCACTGCTCTCTTAATTGTAAAATTTTTGCATACCTAGAAAAACCAATTTTCGTTGTAACCTGGCCCCATTACAACCCTAAAAAGTCCTTTGTGATCCTTGCATGACCATACTTTTAATTGAATGGAGAGACAGGTAACAAATTTAAATTTTTGTAATTCAATGGTGATATGGAGCGAAGACACTCACCCCAAATTGGTCCACTGACCATTGTGCGCATAAATGATAATTTCCTTGGTGGAAAAGACATTGGATAGGGTGATTTGCTTATACTATTCAAGTAATTGTGCATTTAACTTGTTCAAGTTCTATGGTGTCTCATTGGTCTAAAGCTTAAACTGTCTGAAACATTTCAATTCATTGCAATAACCGAATGTTCATAAGCATCAATCTCTTGTGAAATAATTCTACTACCTCTTGTTTGAGGACAAACAAGGTTTTAAGTCAAGGGGAGTGATAAGTGCCCGATTTATGCAAATTTGACCTATCAAAATGGCACTTATCTATTATGTTTTTTTTAGAATTATCTAATTAATTTTCCATATTTTGTAGGATATTAAATATATTTTGAAGAATGGATGCAAGCATGATTTATGAGGAATAATCCCATAAAGAATGAAGAAAAAGGGCAGAATTGGAAAAGAGCTTAAAGAGAAGATTCTGGCGACAGGACCGCTCAGCGATGCACACAGAATCGCTCAGTGAACAAAGGTTAATCGCTCAGCGGTACAGACCTTATCGCCCAGCGAAGGTACGTCGGCAAGCAACTTGCCCCGGCGCAATAAATGTGCCAGCTGGAGCCGCCAGCCTGGCGCCGCCATCCACGTCAGCCGCCGCCCTGCAAAAGCTGCCGAGCATTTAATGAAGACGCGTAAAAGTACAATCGCTCAGCGATTAAGCGCCACCGCCCAGTGATTCAGAACTTATCGCTCAGCGAGAGTACCAAAACCGCTGAGCGATGGACCCCAAATTTTGCCTATAAATAGGGAGGCCGAGGCACATTCGAAACCATCTCTTCTCCCCCCTCCAAACACCATTCTTTTTCATTTATTTTGCACTTCTAAAGCTTAGTTTAGTTTAGGTTAGGTTAGGAACAAAGACGAGGCTTGTAAAGGAGCCGAAGATCGAGGAAGCTTGGCGAAGCCATGGCCATGATAGAGTGAGCACGTGTCATGGTAAGTGCCTAAACCTTGCCTCCGAGATTCTCTTGTAAGATGGGTTCCTAACCCTCTTTTTGTTGGGATTTTGATCATTATTGTAGTTTGCTTGTATCCATGTAACTATTCCATATGAATCTATCCTTTTCCTATGATTTGCTTGAATGGTTTTATGCTTACTGCTAGTCTTTGTTTAATATCTTGATTCTTGATTTGGGATTTAATTGTATGAACGATAGTTATGCTAATTGAATCATAACCAAGTTAAGATCAACATCATTATGCTTAACTAGATTTGAGACTTGAACGTTGTGAACGAACAGTTACAATCATTAGAGTCGGAACTAAACCATTTCATCTAATCTTGTTGTCATAACTGGAATTAAGGTTAGCCGTATTAACATCTGGATTAACGCTGGTGTACTTTGTTAAGCTTGTGTGTGAAAGTGGCAGTTTAACAAAGGAAACTTGTGATCTTGTCATGCGCGAAAGTGATGACAAGTTAAGAACTGGTGGCGGGCAATCAAACGATAGTTCTATGTAATAAGTAACTAGATGCATGAAACTATGACGTGATTAAAATTCCCAACAAGCTCCGGAACTACCTCCGATTTGTTTCCTATTTACTTTTATGACGTTTATTTACTTATTTAATTATTAAAACAAATTATCAAATCCTTCACTTCATTGTTTAATTAAACGAACTCAAGAACGGTATTTTTGCAACTCTCTGTGGTTCGACTATAGCCGACTATACTGCAATCGAATTCCTTTGGAATCTGAAAGCCGTAAGTAGGATATATATAAATTTAATTTGAGCGACAAAAGCGCAGATAAGCTTTCTACGAGCTTGGCATAGTTGTGACAAAACCTAAGCTGTGTCGAGATCTTAGAAAGTGGTTAAAAAGGCTTTCATCAGCAACCCAGAGTTCTGTAAGTTTTTATTAATTAGTAGTTTATTAATTTTGCAGGTTAATTAATTTAAGGTGTTAAGAATAGTTTTATAAAATATGGTGAAAAAGAAATAAAAGATTTTCTAAATCATGTAATTAGGATTGAAATTAGAAAGTGCTAATCTTTTCAATTAAGCTTAAATTGAAGCACTTTAATTTCAAACTTAATCACTGATTTTGAATCTTTACACTTGTTTAAAAAAAAGGTGCACATGCTTAAATTGGTAATAGGATTCTTATTTGTTAAAGAAATGAAAATAAATGCTTAAGAAAAGAATCTTTTCAAAAAGCACCTTAAAATGTTTATTTTGGATCCATAAATTATTGTGGGAAATTCTGTCCACAATAAAGTGGGAAATTCTGTCCACAAGAAGTGGGAACTTCTATCCACTTAAGCGGGAAGTTCTGTCCGCAATTGTAGGGAATTCTGTCTACAACAAGGGATTCAAAATAAAACATGATCTCTCTAACGCTACTTGGAAGAAAGGAAGTTTTCTTTGATTGTTTTTGCAGGCCGAAAAATAACCAAGGAAGTTTCCTAGAAACAACAAAAGAGAGACACATTTCTGGAGGACGAAGAGCATGATTCCTAAGGAGGATGAGCCTCTATCTTCTCAACAACAGTGAAGCAAGATGAAGTAGCTTGGATAAAACGAAAAGAAGCTACATCAATGAGGCTACTTCAAAGAAATTCACCATAACAGGGAGCTTTTTAATTTTCTAGCACCTTATTTAATTAATTCCTTAGTAGTTTAATACGAGCTTAAGACTTGTTTGTTTAATAACAAAGTAGTAGTTTATTTTACTTGGTTTGAGGCATGAACACAAATATATCATGAATTGATTTGTTTCAATATCTATAATAGACCTTTTGTGATACATAGATATCATGAACATGTTCATATGCATTTTTGCTTGTTTGCATAAGCATAACCTTGAAGATGTTTTCAAATCAAGGAAATGAAACCTAACCAAGTGAGGGAGTGATCCATACACTAAGTGAGATAGAGAGAATCACCATTGTTTTTACACAATTGAATTTGTTAGAGTCTCTAATTTTGATAATTGTATGGAAATAATAGGAAATGATCAAGGCATTTTGTTCTTTAGAATTTTAAAAGCCCACTTGGCCAAATAAAGCCGACCTTTAATTAGAACATCCTTTGCACCCCTTTTGAGCCTAACATGAGAATTTTTTTTCATAATCCCCGAACATTAAGAGAAAAACAATGTTATCCCTTAATTTCTAAATTAAGAGAGCATTCAAAAATTGGATTATGTGCAAAAATCAAAGTCAGGGGGAGATAAGGGTGAGCCAAGTGGAAGAAACAAAAGAAAAGATAAAAAAAGAACGAAATCAAGAAAAGAACACATTCTATCCCAAAACAAAAAGAAGAAAAAGAAAAGGGGATAGAGGAAAAAGAAAAATCAGGAGAAAGGGGGTAAAAGTGAAAAAGCAAAAGAAAATCGTTGAAAAAGAAAACAGGTGACAACAAGAAGTTGGTTTTCAATGCTCTCTTATTTGGAAACATTTGCACATCTAGAAAAACCAATTTCCTTTGTAGCCTAGCCCTATTACAACCCTTTAAAGTCCTTTGTGATCCTTGCATGACCATACTTTTGCATTGAATGATGAGACAGGTAACAAATTTAAATTGTTTTGATTCAATGGTGATATAGAGCGAAAACACTCACCCCAAGTTGGCCCACTAGCTATTGTGCGCATAAAGATAATTCCCTTGGTGGAAAAGACATTGGATAGTGTGAATTGGTTATAGCATCCAAGTAATTGTGCATGTGACTTGTTCAGGTTATTCTATGATGTTCATAAGGTCTCAAGCTTAAACCATTTGAAACATTTCAATTCATTGCATTAACTGTTTGTTCATAAGCATTAATCCCTTGTCAAATGATTCTACTACCTCTTGTTTGAGGACAAACAAGGTCTTAAGTCAGGGGGAGTGATAAGTGCCCAATTTACACAAAATTGACATATTAAAATGGCACTTATCTGTTATGTTTTTAAACAAATTATCTAATTTAATTCCCCATATTTTGTAGGTTTTAAATATATTTTGAAGATGGATGCAAGTAGAATTTATGAAGAATAATCCCATGAAGAATGGAAGAGAAGGGCAGAATTGGAAAAGAGCTTAAAGAGGAAATTCGAGCAGGACCGCTCAGCGGTACAGCACATTCGCTCAGCGGACATAAGACAAAGCACCGCTGAGCGGTGCACCCTTGGCCGCTCAGTGGATGGACGTCGGCAGCCACTTGCACCGGCGCATTTAATGCTCCAGGCTGGCGCCAGGTTGGATGGCGGCGCCGCCCTGCAAAAGCTGCCGGCCGCTCAGCGCAAGTGCGCCGCCGCTCAGCGATAACAAGTTAACCGCTCACCGGTGGTATCAAAACCGCTGAGCGAAGGACCCCAAGCTTTGCCTATAAATAGGGAGGCCGAGGCACATTCGAAACCATCTCTTCTTCCCCCTCAAAACACCATTCTTTACACATTTTCTTGTACTTTCAAAGCTTAGTTAGTTTAGGTTAGATTAGGAACAAAGACGAGGCTTGTGAAGGAGCCGGAGATCGAGGAAGCTCGGCGAAGCCATGACCATGATAGCGTGAGTACGTGTCATGGTAAGTGCCTAAACCTTGCCTCCGAGATACTCTTGTAAGATGGATTCCTAATCCTCTTTTTGTTGGGATTTTGGTCATTATTGTAGTTTGCTTGTATCCATGTAACTATTACATATGAATCTATCCTTTTTCTTATGATTTGCTTGAATGGTTTTACTCTTAATGCTAGTCCTTGGGTAATGTCTTGATTCTTGATTTGGGATTTAGTTGTATGAATGATAGTTGTACTAATTAAATCATAACCAAGTTAAGATCAACATCATTATGCTTAACTAGATTTTAGGCTTGAACGTTGTGAACGAACAGTTACAATCATTAGAGTCGGAACTAAACCATTTCATCTAATCTTGTTGCCATAACTGGAATAGAGATTAGCCGTTTTAACATCTGGATTAATGCTGGACGTACTTTGTTAAGCTTGGGTACGAAAGTGACAGTTTAACAAAGGAAACCTGTGATCTTGTCATGCGCGAAAGTGATGACAAGTTAAGAACTGGTGGCGGGCAATCAAATGATAGTTCTATGTAATAAGTAACTGGATGCATGAAACTATAATGTGATTAAAATTCCCAACAAGCTCCGGAACTACCTCCGATTTGTTTCCTATTTACTTTTATGTCGTTTATTTACTTGATTATTTAATTATCAACTTATCAAATCCTTCACTTCATTGTTTGATTAAACAAACTCAAGAACGATATTTGTGCAACTCTCTGTGGTTCGACTATACCCGACTATACTGCAATCGGATTCCCTTGGAATCTGAAACCCGTAAAGTAGGATATATATAAATTTAATTTGAACAAAAAAAGCGCAGATAAGCTTTCTACGAGCTTGGCTCAGTTGTGACAAAACCTAAGCTGGGTCAAGATTCTAGAAAGTGGTTAAAAAGGCTTTCATCAGCTCGCGACGACTACGTAAGTATGCGAAGAAAAGTAGCAAGCACGAGAACTTAGTAAGAAAGAATAGTTCCCCCATCACTTAGTAAAGTAGATAAAGCTGTTCAGGACTTTAGGACAGATAATAATCAGTAGGGATGTTAGTATACATGTTCACTTAGAAACACCTGAACGGCCTGGAGTATACCTAAATGAACCACGAGATCTCAGAGCTACAGTTTTCCACTGAGAACCTACCGTTCTCACCCCCATTGCCTTATGACTCCAGGATAGCATGACGTGTGAAACGCCCTAGTTAACTGCATACGCTTAAGTCATAAGCAAGCTGACTAGGTTGTTTACTACCTGGTAGGAATACCTTAGTCCATCGTTATCCTTCGAAAGTAGGTGCTTACGAAAATAGCGACCAATTTTTAAACTTTTCCATCGTATTAATATTGCATAAAAATAAGAGCCATAGTCAGAAAGAATAGTTAATACAAATGGTAGAGCCATTGTGGCTTAACGATCAACAATAGGGTAATAGCAAAGCATAGACTGTACATTCATTTCGATCCATCATACAAAGTCACATAGTTATAATTACAATAAGTAAGGTACAGATAACATATACATAAACCAAAGTACATAATATAAAAATGCAGGGGCTACTGGACCACTACTCAGCATGCCCTTGATCAAAAAATCCCGGCATCCAGCTACCTCTGGTCCATATCCTGTAGCAACAGCTCATGGCTCCTCGGGCGGTTCGTCGGCATCCTCGAAGTACGAGTCCTCATAGGTCCCTGAAGTCATAAGGCAGTGGGAGTGAGAACGGTAGGTTCTCAGTGGAAATAACTTTAGTTCCTGTGTCTCGTGTTACATTAGGTCGGACTTCAGACCCCTCAGAGATTTCTAAGTGTGCATACATACTAAACATCCTACCGATTATTATCTGGCCTAAAATTCTGAACGGCTTTATCTATGTTACTAAGTGATAGGGGATCTAATCTTCCTTACTAAGTTCTCGTGCTTATTAACATTACGTTTACATACATAGCCGTCTCGAGCGTCCTCTTGATGGTAATTACAGAATATCAGATACATACATTACATATATTCATGCATATCAGATTGAACATGGTTTTTGGAATATATGTTATCCCCACCATAGTAGTGCCCTCTTTTGACAGTACTATGACGGAATAACCTCGCATCCCCAGGTAGGCCCTCTTTCGACCTCCCTGCGGTGGGCTTCCCCCTTCTGTGTGCCCTCTTTCGACACCTCAGAAGTGGGCGGATGTTGTACCCCCACCTAGCATTGCCCTCTTTCGACCGTGCTAGGCATGATAACCGCACACCTCCAAGTATGCCATATCGACACCACCTGTGGCGGGCTTCCACCTTCAGTATGTCCCTCTGACCTACTGAAGTGGGATCGTTTGGCTCTCGTGATCACGGCCTGTACATGTTTCTCAGAATTTTTCAGCATTTCTTTTCATACAGCATTTCAGCATTTTTTTCCTTTCAGTACCTGCAACATGACATGACTAGTTTTCTATAGTTCAATTCATAATCTTTACTTATGACAGAATTACTTCTAGTCCTCTTGAAATTGTCTTATCATGGTGCATGGAATGCTAATGGATTATGTCACATACTGCACATACTGCACTTACATCAGTTACCAATTACAGTCACACCATTGATTGTTAGACTATGTGCCTCAAGACAGTATCCATAACAAATTCAGGTCTCAGACTGCTCCGCGGTACCCTAGGGTCACTCAGTAGTATGAGCCCGATCGCTCAGCGGTGCATTGGGATCACTCAGCGGTACACTCCGCTCAGCAGTACCAAGGGCCGCTCAGCGGTCACTGGCGAAACTGAAAACAGAATTCTTGATTTTCTTTCCTTTCTCTTCCCTTTTGCTCATGGTTACTCCTTGAGGTTTTTACACATATTCTAACCATCAAAATCCTATCTAGTCCAGATCACAGGACCCTTCAAAATCATCTCCTAACTCCTAGCATAGGTTCTAATACACATACAAACATAGAAACATACACACACACACATAAACACATAGCCAAGCATCAACCACCAAAGAGGTGAGCAAACTAAAGTTACACACTTCTTGGAGGACTGTTCGGTGAGGGGAGAGAGGAGGGAGAGCCGTCCTCCACGCGTAGGGCACGATCCAAGCTTTCCGGCGGAGTTTCTGCAGAGAAATCTCAGGGCACATGGATAGAGTTTCCCCTAGGATATGAATTTTTCCCAATTTTTCTAATTTATGGGCTGTCTATTTATAGCAAGAGGCTGCCCTACAATTTACCTTTTTGCCCCTTAGGTTAATTACCATTTTGCCCTTTTATTGTCTTTTATAATTAATTATTTTGGAAGATAATCTATATGTCACATCAATGAATAGTAAATGGAATTTTAAATTAATTTCCTTGCAATCTGATTACTCACGTGGGCTTCCCCAAATTTTGACTTCTCCCGGTTCCGTTTCGCTCGTGTTTTAACGCTCGCAGTGCCGGTGCGTCAAGCAACGTCGTCCGAAAAATATTCTGCTTGTACCGTCGCGATCCTCTAATTTCCCCGATCATGGGAATATCAATGCTTTAAGGCATTTTTGAATTTTTCTCCGGAGGAGTATTTTTCACAGATACCTTTCACACGTCATCGAGCCCTGGTGACCGTAAACCGCTGTTCCGCTTGCGGTTTTGTTACTTCCCGACCTTCCCAATGGTATCGTGGGACTATCCTAAGGTGTTTAAAACCTTTCCCTAGTATCGGTTGGGTTTCCAGAGACTTAGGTCTCTCTGCTCAATTCTACAGGCTAAACGGAGCCGTTTTAGTGTCTGCGGAATCGTCCCAAACTCCACAGAACTTCGTTTAACAGTTTTTTTAATCTCATCATCCGATTCTGAGGGTCCGTAGGAATCATTTGAGTGTCATCAAAATTGGTCGAAACCAAACCGAATAATTCCTACAGACTTCTACACATTTACTCATACCCAAGGTTCTACAAACAGTTATGCGGGGAATTCTTACTAAGAAAAGAGCGGGATGTTACAACGTGTACACTAAGACAGAGCAGCGCAGCAGAAGACAAGCAGAGTTGTGGACGTCAGAGGATTCCGAGGAAGCAACGGACAGCAACTTATGCTTTATGTTTTGAACTAGCTCAAGGAATTCGATGTTCCCTTAGCATATATGTAAATTATATGTATTATGACTTGTATACTTGATGATGTAATTATGTATTATTATTTGAATGTGTAATGGTGTGATGGACCAAATACTTGTATGTTTATTTACTTCTCAGGTAAGATCTCCAGTACCGCTATCCTGTAGTTAATTATCGCTTAAGTCCGATGGGACTCTATCGCTTGTATCTTGATATGTTTTCTTGAACACGCACGACTCTTAGTTTCTGTAAGAAAGGTAAAAGTTTTGAAAACGGTCCATATTTTGAAAAAGAAATATTTGCCAAGCTAAAAGTAGGGGCTAAAAGTAACCCAACCAAAGCAAAAAACAATCTAGTGAGCATTGTTTACTATGAACGGATAAACAGTTAGCTAGGGTGTTTCATTTGGTATCAGAACAGTTTGGTCCAAGAGAGCCAGAGGAATGAGCTGCACTATGCTTTCGAGCATGATGACGGTGTATGTTTCTGCCGTATGGTATGTGTCGAGTTTATGTGTACTAGCCTTTTTGAGATTGATCAACTCGGAATTGTACAGGTACCATCGACTCACTATGCCACCACGTAGGGATACTACACAGCGTACCCTGGATCCTCCAGATTTTACAGATATTCTCAGGGGGATGGCACAAGCCACCACACAGATGGCAGCTACCACCGCTCAACGTAACGACCCCCAGACAGCTTAGGAGATCGAGGCCCTGGGGTATCGGGATTTCTCACGAGCTAATCCACCAGTGTTCGAGGGAATAATGGACCCTGACTTGGTCCATGGGTGGATCCAAAAGATGGAGCAGATCTTCGAGGATGTCCCATGCACTGATCCTCAGAAAATTAAGTTCGCATCAAGGAAGCTAGAAGGAGCAGCAACGGAATGGTGGGACATGACCAGGCCCCTGTTTGAACAAGAAGACGACCAGATTACTTGGGATCAGTTTAAGATGGCATTCCTGGGTAAGTATTTCCCTCAGGAACTACCAAACAGAAACGAAGCGGAGTTTTTAGAGTTGAAGCAGGGGAACATGACAGTCGCAGAGTATACAGCGGCATTTGAGTGACTTTGCCGGTACTCACCGACCTACAGGCTCCACCCTAATGAGGGTTGGAAGTGTGGGAAATACCAATGAGGGTTAAAGCCAGAATTACAGGTATTTTTTAATGTATCCGAGATATGAGATTATGCGACTCTCGTCAACACATGTCTGGCTCAGGAGGAGACCAACAGAGACTTGGCACAAGTGCATAGTGCGAGGAATAAAAGAAGGTTTGAAGAAGCGGGCGACTCACCAGCAGAACAAATGAAGAGAAGACCCTTCCAAGCCTCATCTTTCCCGAGGGGAAAGGGACCGGTTTCAGACCAATAGTGGCAACCACAGTCACTAGAGCAGGATCAGGACCCGTACCAACCAGACCAAGCAATCTCACAGTCACCCCAAGAAGGAGGACGTGTGCCACCTTGTCAGAAGTGCGGTAGACCCCACAGTGGAATCTGCTTAGCCGGAAAGGATGTTTGTTATCAATGTGTGAAGCCCGGCCACCTCTCCAAAACCTGCACAGTAACCCTACCCTCCAACCAACATGGAGTTTGCCACCGATGTGGGAAAAACGGCCATTTCGCCAGAGACTGCAAAGTCAACCTCGCTCCGCGATCGGGAGTAGTTTTTACAATGGCAGCAGAAGAAGCACCCTACACGGATGATCCCGCCCAAGGTGAGTAAGTGGAAATATGTAGTAATTCTGACCAAAACATAGAGGAGATTCAGAAACTCTGGCAATGCTGGAATTTAGGGGATGAAATTTTTCTAAGGGGGTGGAATGTAACATCTCGCATTTTCCCTTAGCGAAAACTATGTCAAAATTAAATAAAATAAATTCTAAGACAGTTTAGAAACGTTAGAGAAGGAGTTTTAGCGTTAAGAATGTCCAAGGAACCTGGGGTTGCGGTTGTAGGAAATTTCGCAAACAGCAGAACAGTCCAGTTTGGACACCAGCAAGCGGAAATGGGCCGAAAGTATCTGTAAAGAATACTGCCCCGGAGAAAAATTACAAGTGCCTTAAACCAATGATATTCCCATGTAGGGGGAAATTAGAGGATCCCGACGGTACAAGCGGAATATTTTTCGGACGACCGTGTGCGACGCGCCGACACTGCGAACGATAAAACACGAGCGAAACAGAACCTGGAGAAAGCCAAAAGATGGGCAGCCCATGTGAGAGAATTCAGCTTCTAAGGGAAATAATAAAAAATTCAAAACACTATTCATTGATGCGACATTTCTATTATCTTTTTAATTAATTAATTTTTAAAGAAAATAAAAAGGGTAAAATTGTAAATATGTGTAGGGGCAAAAAGGTAATTTTAAGGGGCAGGATTTTGGCTATAAATAGCCACCCCATAACCAGAAAATTTAGAGAAAATTCCTCACCTAGCTGAAACTCTGTCCGTGTGCTCCGAGATTTCACCGAAGAAATACCGCCAGAAAGCTTAGATCGCGCCCGAAGCTTGGAAGACGCCACTCCCGCCTCTCCCCCACCACCGGACAGCCCCCGAAGAAGTGGGTAACTCTAGCTTACTCCCCTCTTTGGTGGATGGATGTGTTTATGTGTGTGTGTATGTTTCTTTGCATGAATGTTTACATATGTTAGAAGTTATGCTAGGATGTTAGGAAGATGATTCTAAAGGGTCTTGTGACCTGGACTAGCTAGGATTTTAATGGTTGGAATATGTGTGAGAACCTCAAGAAGCGTCCATGAGAAAAGAGGAAGAGAAAAGAAAGAAAAGAATGCAATCTGTTTCAGTTTCGCCCAGTACCCACTAAGCGGCCCAAGGCCCCACTGAGCGAAGTGAGAGAGAAAACCAATTTTTAAAACGTGAACTCCAGGGCGCTGAGCGGTCAGAGGACTCGCTGAGTGGCTTGAAGGTCACTGAGGATGAGGATAAGGTTGGAAAGATATTTTTGAAAACCGGGCCCAACCCGTTGAGCGAAATGAGGTACTTTTGAGCGATAAGGCTCTTACCGCTGAGAGATGCGGCTCTTGTCGCTGAGCGAGATGAGCTCAGACCACTGAGCGAACAAGAGGTTCCGCTGAGCGGCCTGAGACCAGAATGTCTTATGGAAGTTGTCTTGAGGCACATAATCCAACAAGTTATGATTTAAGTGATGTGGATGACTGAAGTATATGAGCTATGTAATGTAATAGGTAGGATTTCATGCATGATATTTTTGGAAGTAATATGTTAGCATGCCATGCATCATGTTAAAGTATTCTTAGAGGATTAGAGGTTAATCAGGTAATGAGTAAAGATTATGATTGCAATGAACCATAGGGAACCAGTCATGTCAGGATATGTCCAAAGATCAAAATTGAATGCTAAGGAAAAAAGGATGTAGTTATATTAGTAGGAATGCCTAAGCAGAACAAAGTAAACAGTAATAAGAAGAGATTAAAAATAGCAGAACAGACAGTTAGACATTTGTCCGCTTCCGGTCTTCCTGTGAGGGCGGACCCTTCCCCACCTGGTGAGCGGGTGGAGTCATGTTGCCTCGAGCAACAGACAGAAAAGGTTAAGTCGTACACCACCTGGGGACGAGTCCCAAGGTGTATGAGGAGGTGTGGACCAGCAGCTAAAGCAAGAGAAAAGTAAAGTAAGAGAAAGTTAAAGCAAGATTAACATGCTGTCCTATATGCATAAGAAAAGAAAGAAGAGCGCTAACCCGGGTGAGCCAGTATGCGTAAGATAAGCAAAGAAGGACGTTAACCCGGGTGAGCCGGTATGCGTAAGAGATCCCTAAGTTACCCTATGCATAGAGTATGAAATGAATGTGTATGAAATGACGTGATGAATGAGTATATGATAAAAAACTATGTGATGAGCAAGTATGTGATGCATAAGTATATGAGAAGTAAATGTATGTAAGAATGTATGTATGAAAGTATGGATAAGTAGGAAGATAAGTAAATATGATGTAATTACCATCAAGAAAATGCTCGCGACGGCTACGTAAGTATGCGAAGGAAAGTAGCAAACACGAGAACTTAGTAAGAAAGAGTAGTTCCCCCATCACTTAGTAAAGTAGACAAAGTTGTTCATGACTTTAGGACAGATAATAATCAACAGGGATGTTAATATACATGTTCACTTAGAAACACCTGAACGGTCTGGAGTATAGCTAAATGAACCACGGGATCTCAGAGCTACAGTTTTCCACTGAGAACCTACCGTTCTCACCCCCACTGCCTTATGACTCCAGGATAGCATGACGTGTCACTGAGACGGAGCAGCGCAGCGGAAGACAAGCAGAGTTGTGGACGTCAGAGAATTCCGAGGAAGCAACGGATAGCAACTTATGCTTTATGTTTTGAACTAGCTCAAGGGATTTGATGTTCCCTTAGCATATATGTAAATTATATGTATTATGACTTGTATACTTGATGATGTAATTATGTATTATTATTTGAATGTGTAATGGTGTGATGGACCGAATACTTGTATGTTTATTTACTTCTTAGGTAAGATCTCCAGTACCGCTATCCTGTAGTTAATTATCGCTTAAGTCCGATGGGACTCTATCGCTTGTATCTTGATATGTTTTCTTGAACACGCACGACTCTTAGTTTCTGTAATAAAGGTAAAAGTTTTGAAAACGGTCCATATTTTGAAAAAGAAATATTTGCCAAGCTAAAAGGAGGGGCTAAAAGTAACCCAACCAAAGCAGAAAACAACCTAGTAAGCATTGTTTACTATGTACGAGTAAACAGTTAGCTAGGGTGTTTCAAACTATAGTGCATGAGGGAAATCAAGGAATCTCTTACACGCCCTGTTGCTGCGTCCTTCTTAGTCCTTTCACCTTTGTAACTGTGGCCTAGGTTACAACCTCCTTCTATTCCCTATTGTGTCGACCCGGTAGTGCTCTAACTGGTGTGGTAGCTAACCACGTGAAGCTCATAGGAGGTAACATCGAACACGATAAGTACAACCACTCCCCTAACAATAATGGCGAGGGATCGGCCCTTGGACTTGATCAGGCGTGGACACGTAGGTCGGCCCTTGGACTCGATAATGCTTCTCTGTACTCTTCTCTTTACTAGGGTCCCCCTTTCTCTCTTCAAGACTTGTCCTATTCTCTTTACTCTCAGGCCTTGGCCTGTTCTCTTTACTCTCAGGCCTTGGCCTGTTCTCTTTATCTCGAGCCTTGGCCCGTTGCAATTGTAACCAGGTCTCTCTACCTGCGTTGCTCTTAACTAATCTAGCTTGCCAAATTGGTGAGGGGCGTGTCTGTAAGACGTACCAAGAGAATAGGGATCTTCTTAATTATATAACTATATACACGGGCTTAGGCCGTCTGAATCCTTGGTGATCGGAGCCTTTAGGGTTCAATTATGTGGCTTTAACTTTACGTGAATACCTCTAGTTATATACGGTCTTCCTAACTCATATGATGGCCGTTTCCTCATGATGTATTCTCTCATGGTTTAGGGCATGCATAGCTGTGATTGATGGATCCCATAACATAGCTAAAACTCAAGTTTTTCAGTGAGCATTCGAATGATTAGAGTTTGTGCATTCGAATGATTCTTTCAATTGATTGATCAAGGAATTCAATTGATTGAAATCCCTCTCAGGCTTTCATTCGACTGAAATCCTCATTCATTCGATTGAAATCCAAAATTCTTTCATTCGAATCCCTTGGGAATTCAATCGAATGAAGTAGTGTAAAATTGGCTCCCGAGAGCCTTTTCTCCCAGGGGCTTCTCACCGTAACTTTTCTCATTTTCTAGTGATCTAATCAGTACAGTTATTATTCCTAAACGTCAAAATTATCAAAAATCATTCTACTCAGCTTACTTCCTATAGTTTTCACAAAGTAGTTTTACAGTCAAATACATACAAATACATATACACAGTCATAAAATCAACCACATAGACAGTGGGCTTAGAGTTACCCACATCCGATGACGATTCCGGTTCGGTAGCTTTGTTGCTGATAATTTCTTGGACGTACAGGCGTACTTGGGAATTTTTCTGGGCTCTTCCGGCAAAATCGCGATGTACTCGGACAAGACTAGTGTTTGTGAAAGTGATTGAAAATGATGGAAAGTTTCTGAAGCTTCAGTGGCTATTTATAGCCACTAAGCTGTGGCTTTCTTATTTTCCTTTTTTCTTTTCTTTTATTTTCTCTTTTCTTTTCCTTTTTCTTTTGTTTTATAATTTTTATTATTATTAAATGTTTACCTGAGGTAAATATCTCCTGAGGGAGATAAAATCCTCTCAGGGTCATTTCGATCCCGTTTGATCGCGTTTTGTCCAATATTTCACACACCGGTTGCCCTAAAATTATTTCGGGCATACCTTTGTGATCCATTGATTTTTCCCTTCGATCCTGGAGCTACCACTCAGGGATTTTTGACTTTTTTATCGTGTCAAGAATTTCCACGAGCGCTTCCCAGTATCCGAAACAATTCCTGTTTGAGCCGAAACTCGTACCTATGCTCCGAAAAATTCGCGGGATAGCGAGGCCTAATCCTAATTGCCCTTCTTGGGAGTTTAAAGGAAATTTCTCACCTTCTCACTCCCTTGGACGACTTTCAACTGTCATTAACGGCGTGTCTTGCGGGGTTTCCGTACATGGGAGAATCAGGATGTTACAAGCAGTATGCTCATGAAAAACCTTAGGTGTCAAACCCTTAGTTAATGAGTCAGCTAGCATAAAATTAGTCCCTATATGTTCTATAGAAATCTGTCTATTCTGAATTCTTTCTTTAACAACTAGGAATTTGATGTCAATAAACTTTAACTTCTTTGAACTCCTATTGTTGTTGGAATAAAGAACTGCTGAGTTATTATCACAATAAATCCTTAGTAGTCAGTCAATACCATCAACCACACGCAAACTAATGACAAAATTTCGCAGCCATATCCTGTGGTTAGATGTCTCATAGGAAGCTATGAATTCAGCTGCCATAGTTGATGAAGCTACAAGTGTCTATTTAGCAGCCTTCCATGTGATAGCTCCTTCTGCCAACATATAAATGTACTCTGATGTGGAGCGCCTACTATCTTGGCATCTAGCAAAATCGGAGTCAGAGTACCCGATGATCTATAAACTGTCAGATCTCCGACAAGTGAGCATGTAATCTTTTGTTCTCTTCAAATAACGAATCACGCATTTGACCACTTTCCAATGCTGTGCACCGGGATCGCTCAAAAATCTTCCCAAAATTCCTACTATGAATGCTATGTCTAGACGAGTACAAACTTGCGCATACATTAGACTCCCTACCACTGATGCATAGGGAATTTTCTCCATCTCTTTTCTTTCAAGATCATTATTAGGGCACTGTTTGAGACTAAATTTGTCTCCTTTAGCAGCGGGTGTGTCCCCTGGTTTACTGTCTTTCATGCCGAATCTATTTAAGACTTTATCGATATAGCTCTTTTGTGACAACTTAAGGATACCTTTAGAGCGATCTCTTAGTATCTGAATACCTAATACAAAAGATGCATCCCCAAGATCTTTCATCTCAAAAATTTTCGTTAGAAATTTCTTGCTTTCGTGCAACAAGCCTATATTGCTGCTAGCAAGCAGAATATCATCGACATATAATACCAGGAAGATATATTTACTCCCACTGAATTTGTGATATACACAATCATCAATGACATTTGCCTTAAAACTGCATGAGGTAATGACTTGATGGAACTTGTGATACCATTGACAGGAAGCTTGTTTGAGACCATAGATGGATTTCTTTAGCTTGCATACCATAAACTTTGGGTCACCTAACACAAAGTTTTTAGGTTGTGCCATGTAAATCGTTTCATCAATGTTTCCATTTAGAAACACAATCTTGACATCCATCTGATGTAATTCCAAATCAAAATGAGCTACCAGTGCCATTATTATCCTAAAAGAGTCTTTTGAGGACACCGGAGAGAAAGTCTCTTTATAGTCAATGCCTTCCTTTTGAGTAAAGCCTTTGGCAACAAGATGAGCTTTATATCTCTCGACATCACCATTTCAATTCGTCTTTGTAACATCCCTACTTTCAGCCTACGCTATAGTCGTAACACTGATCATAGGGTTGTTATATGTAACAACCCGACTTTTTCCCTTCAGTTAAAATGCTATCTAGGAAAGAATTAAAAATATAATAAGAAGAAAAAGGTGAGATAAAAATAAAATAAAATTCAAATATTAATTTTATCTCTGTAATATTAGTTAAAAATAATCCTTTGACGATCTCGTGGCGTTTGGTGACGTTTGGATTGAAATTAGGGTTTTATTATAATTTCCTCACGACTCACAAGAGTCTGTAAAATATATTAATATGAAATTAAATGTAAGAATATGTCAACTAAGATTTAAATATTAACAAGGATAATTAATAGGTCACAACGGTGTGTCCGGAATATTTTTAGGACGTCCGGACATAAATAATTAATGAGCGAATATGACCTAAAACACACTAAGGGTAAAATAGGAAATAGACATGGCCTAAATCCACTAAACAACCCACGGCAGCCCTTTTCCCCATGAAGCCCGAAAACACACATCCAAAACACACCAAAGTCATTTCATTTCTTCTTCCTAAGTTCCAAAACTTAAAGCTCCATAACCATCCAAGCTTAACTATCATCCTTTGCTTTTCATCATCATCAATCACTCCTAAATCCATCAAGAGGGCAAGCTAACATCAAGGCTAGGAGTTCTCTTCAAGTGGAAGCCAAGAAACCAAGGTTCCATAACCCTAATCTTCCATAACCTAGGTTTTCTCTTTTCTTGACAAAGAAAAGTTCAAGCATCATCATAACTCATTCCTAATCATATAAAGAAGACAAGCAAGGGTAGTTGGTGAGTTTTCATCACTTGGTGAGAATCCAAGTTTCCATAACCTAGATTTTCCTAATTATGTCAAGATTTTCATTTTAGGTCAAGGAATCATCAAGCAAGCAAGCAAGGCTTGATTTCATCTTTTCTCTAGCATTAACAAGCTCTTGAGGAAGTGGGTAACTCTAGTTCGTCACCTCTTTGATGGTGAATGGTTGTTATGTGATGCTATGTATATGTTTATGATTATGCTTGATTATATGCTTATGTATGTTAGCAATTTGGCTAAGCTTAGGAAGACAATTCTGAAAGGGTCTTGTGACCTGGATTAGATAGGATTATTGTGTTGGAATTATGTGTGAAACTCAAGCAGGTTCCATGGGAAGCCAAGGGGAGAAAATGGAAGAGAAGAGGAATTCAGTTTTTAGCTTTCGCACAGGGGCCGCTGAGCGGAGTCTCAGGCGGCGCTTAGCGGGCTGAAGCCCACGTGGAAAGTGAAAAAGATATTTTTGTGTAAGGCGGTGGAAGAAAATTCGGGAAAGTTGCAGCCGCTGAGCGATGAGGTTAGTACCGCTGAACGATACAACCTTTATCGCTGGGCGCAAAGGCTCAAACCACTGAGCGAACATCAGTTTTCGCTGAGCGGCTTGAGACTAGAGAAAGCTTATGGCACCCTCTTGAGGCTCATAGACTATTATTTAATGCTGTATCTGTGATCGTTAGTTGAATTGTATGAATGTAGATGATGTACATGAAAGAAATGTACTAAACATGTATATGTCATGTAATCTGTGATGATATCTGTAGCATTCCATGCATTCATGATACACCTAGTTAAAGATATTAGAATTAACTCTGAGATAAGTAAAGATGCTGAAATGAACCATAGGGAACCAGTATGCCATGCTGCAGGTACCAAAATGCTGAAATGCTGAAAAGGGCCAATGCCCAATGCTGCTGAAAAAGGGCCAATGCCCAATGCTACTGAACAAGGGCAAATGCCCAATGCTGAAATTGGCTATATGCCACATGCTGAACAGGTCGTGATCACGTGAGCCGATTATGATCCTACTTCAAGAGGTCGAGGCATCCTGAATGTGGAAGCCCGCCACAGGTGGTGTTGAGATGGCATACCTGGAGGTGTGCAATTACCACGCCTATGCATTGTCGAAAGGGGGCAAGCTTAGGTGGGGGTACAATATCTGCCCACTATCGAGGGGTCCCGAGGAGGCACACGGCAGGTGGAAGCCCACCGCAGGAAGGTCCAGACAGTGTCGGCCTACACTGAGGGTGCGAGGTTATTCCGTCATACTAGTGTCAACAGAGGACATTACTATGGTGGAAATAACACATATGCTATTATGCTGTTATATTCTGTCATGCGCATGCACACTCTGTTAACCATGTTTATTCTGCTAAATCTGTCATGTTTATGCTGATGACTCTGCTAGACACATTCTACTGATTCTGTTATGTTTATGTTAGATGAGGATATGATACATACTCTGATGATTTTGTTATGCTGATTGTATTCGAAATGTATTCTGTTATGCATTGTGATTATTCTGATTGTATACTCTGCTGTTATGCCGTACCGTCAAGAGCACGCTCGAGACAGTTTACACGAAATGTTAATCAGCACGAGAATGTAGTAAACAAGAGTAGTTTCCCCTATCACCTAATAATGCAGATAAAGCCGTTCAGATAGGCCAGATGATAAACAGTAGGGTATTTAGTATGTATGTTCACTTAGAGATCTTTGCGCGGCCTGAAGTCTGACATAATCTGATACGAGACTCAGGAACTAAAGTTATTTCCACTGAGAACCTACCGTTCTCATTCCCACTGTTTTATGACTTCAGGTACAGAAGATGAGTGGTATTTTGAGGATGCAGATGAGCCGCCAGATGAGCCATGAGCGACTATGATTGGATGAGCTTAGAGAGAAATAACTGTTTAGCATTTTTGCCAAGGACATACTGAGTAGTATTCCAGTAGTCCTGGTATTTTGATGTGATGTATTCTGACTTATGTATTCACTACTTCAGTTATGTATATGAGATGTATATTTTATTTACTGTATATACAATGATGTGACTTTGTCTGATGGACCACATGGATATGTACTGAATGCTTTACTATCTTACAGTTACCCGTTTTTGTTATATTGTTCTTTCTGACGCATGGCTCTATTTTTATAATTATGCAATGTAAATGTAAAGTTACCCATTTTTGTTATATTGTTCTTTCTGACACATGGCTCTATTTTTATAATTATGCAATGTAAATGTAAAGTTTAAAATCGGTCCTTATTTTCCTAAACTACTATTTTCGAAAGATAACTATGGACTAAGGTATTCCGACCAAGTAGACAACAACCTAGTGAGCTTTGTTTACTACGTACAGGTAAACAGTTAGCTAGGGTGTTTCATTTGGTATCAGAGCAGTTTGGTCCAAACGAGCCTGAGGATTGAGCTGCACTATGCTTTCGAGCATGATTACGGTGTATGTTTCAGCTAAGTGGTATGTGCTAAGTTCCTGTGTACTTGCCTTTCTTGAGACTGATCACCTCGAAACTGTGCAGGTATGACATATTAGATATGCCACCCCGCAGGGACAATACACAGCGTACTCCTAAGTCTGCAGAACTTGCAGATGTTCTGCGGGAGATAGCCCAGGCTACGGCGTTGATGGCTGCTTCCAATGCCCAACGCAACACACCTCAGACAGCGCAGGAGCTGGAGGCCACGAAGTACCGGGATTTTTCACACGCCAATCCACTAGTATTTGAAGGCGTGATGGATCCTGAGTTGGTTCATGGCTGGCTTAGGAAATTGGAGTAGATCTTTGAAGATATCCCGTGCACGGAGCAACAGAAGGTCAAGTTTGTTTCCCGAAAGTTAGAGGGAGCAGCAGGGGAATGGTGGGATACAACCAAGCCCCAGTTTGAACGAGATGGGGATCTGGTGACATGGAACAGGTTCAAGGAGGTGTTCTTGGACAAATATTTCCCACAGGAGTTGCAGGACAGGAAAGAGGCAGAATTCATGGAGCTAAAACAGGGATCGATGACAGTGACCGAGTACACGGCGAAGTTTGAGAAACTTTACCGATATTTACCGATGTACAGGATGAACCCAAGTGAAGGCTGGAAATGTGCTAAATACCAGCGAGGTCTGAAACCTGAGTTGAAGGTATTTCTGAATGTGGCAGGTGTCCGTGATTATGCCACCTTGGTGAACACTGATAAGTGCCCTATTTGCACAATTTTGACTTATTAAAATGGCACACATTTAAAAAGAATTATCTAATGGATTCCCTAATTTTTGTAGGTTTCTAATATATTTTGAAGAATGGATGCAAGCATAATTATGAAGAATAATCCCATGAAGAATAGAAGAAAAGGGAAGAATTGGAAGAGAGCTTAAAAGAGAAGATTCTGGCGACAAGATCGCTCAGCGAATCACAACTTATCGCCCAGTGGTTAAGGGATAATCGCTCAGCGATTTAGTGTCGGCAAGCAACTTGCACCGGCGCCATCATTGAGCCAGCTGGAGCCAGCCTGACGCCGCGTGCCACGTCAGCGCCGCCCTGCAAAAAGTTGCCAAGCATTTAATGAAGACGCGTGAAAGTACAACCGCTCAGCGGAAGTGTGCCGCCGCTCAGCTATAACGAGCAAACCGCTCAGCGATTGTATCAAAATCGCTGAGCGAAGGCATCCAACTTTTGCCTATAAATAGAGGGAGGCCGAGGCATTCAGGGAATCATCCATCCCCCACTTCACTCACTCCATTCCACTTCCATTTTCCACTTTCCATACTTTACTTAGTTTAGGTTTAGAAAGAAAGTTAGGGTTTAGAAGCTTTCCTTAAGAGGAAGTGCTGCCAAATTGTCAATGGTTGCGAACCGTGGTGGAGGTGTGGAGACATTTCACCACTCTTCTCAACCAACCATTGCTATAAAACCCTGTAAGTCTGTAAATGATAAGTCAATTTTATACCCTAAGTTATTACTCTATAAGTGAGCAAATGCATACTAAAATGTGTAGGTTTAATACTTAATCAATACATTTTTACACATTGTCCTCTTTTGAGAGAAATTAAGGAAAACGGCAAAATAAGGTATTAATTCGCTTCGAATGTAATATTTCTTTTGTAGTTTTTCTATTTTGAATTACAGGGAAGGAATGTCTAGGAGGATCAATGAAGATGTGAAGAGAAGATTTGGACCAATGAATGCAAGATCAAATTCAAATCCAACAAGATTTGGTTAAAAGATGAGCTGAGAAATTCTGACGCCGACTTTGCCATTGATTTTGAGCCATGATAGAGATTGAATCACGATTTGA
>QANU01037791.1:0-38064 GCA_003254905.1 Nissolia schottii | reverse complement strand
TTTTAATATACAATGTTCAATTATAGAATAATAAAATAGGGTACAAAGTACACCTATCATGCTGCATTGCACCAATAAATTGGTGATTCTTCCTCCGGATGTTGTAAATTCGACGAGGGAGGATGACGAACTACTGACCATGTACTGTTGCCGGTTGGAGGACGAAGGGTGTGTATTTCTAGCATCCTCGGAGGTGAAGACGGCGGATCGAAGAATTGAGGCGATTCCAGTAATAGGTGAGTACTCAGACGTTTTCCCCAAGGATATTCCAGCGTTCCCTCCCTAGCGGGAAGTAGAGTTCTCCATTGACTTGGTACCAGGTGCCAGACACATTTCCATTACCCCCTATCGTATGTCCCCGCTAGAGCTGCAAGAATTGAAAAAGCAGCTAGAGGAGTTAACGGATAAAGGATTCATCAGGCCGAGCGCATCACCATGGGGAGCCCCGGTATTGTTCTTCAAGAAGAAGGACGGTTCCATGAGGCTTTGTATCGATTATAGGCAGCTCAACAAGGTGACCATTAAAAACAAGTACCCCCTGCCAAGGATAGACGACCTCCTGGATCAGTTGAAAGGAGCTAGAGTGTTCTCGAGGATCGACCTGAGGTCGGGATATCGTCAGATACGGGTACGCGAGGAGGATATTGCCAAGATAGCATTCAGGTCCCGTTATGGACATTATGAATTTACTGTGATGTCATTTGGACTGACCAATGCTCCGGCTATTTTTATGGATTACATGAACCGCATTTTCCATGCCTACTTAGATGAGTGCGTGATTGTCTTTATAGACGATATCTTGGTGTACTCAAAGGATGAGGAGGAGCATGCCCGACACTTGAGGACCGTATTGGGAATTTTGAGGGCCAAGAAGCTGTATGCCAAACTATCCAAACGCGAGTTCTGGAAAAAAGAGGTGCAATTCCTAGAGCACGTAGTATCGGAACAAGGTGTTGCCGTGGACCCTAGCAAAGTAGAGGCAGTGAAAACGTGGGAGAGACCCACTTCAGTTACGGAGATCCAGAGTTTTCTGGGTTTCGCGGGGTACTACCGGCGATTCATTGAGAGATTCTCCCAGATCGCATTGCCGCTAACGAAATTGACGCGTAAGGGAGTTAAGTTAACCTGGTCACCTGAATGTGAAAGGAACTTCATGGAACTAAAAGAGAAACTGACCACGGCTCCGATTTTGACACTACCAAACACCCAAGTGCCTTTTGAAGTATATTGCGATGCATCAAAAGTAGGACTGGGATAGGTGTTGATGCAGCAGCGGCAGGTAATCGCTTAAGCTTCGAGGCAACTGAGGCCCCATGAGACCAACTACCCCACGCACGATTTGGAATTAGCTGCGGTAGTCTTTGCGCTAAAGATTTGGAGGCATTACTTGTATGGAGTTCGATTTGAAGTGTTTTCTGATCACAAGAGTTTGAGGTCTCTTTTTGATCAGAGAGAGCTTAATATGAGACAGAGAAGGTGGACCGAGTTCCTGAAGGATTACGACTTTGGCCTGAACTATCACCTGGGAAAGGCCAATGTGGTAGCGGACGCCTTAAGTCGGAAGTCACTGTATATGGCCCATCTAATGGTACAAGAGACGCGGTTGCTGGAGGAATTCCGTGATCTCGACTTGACTGTCGCCTGTCATAGTAATTGTCTGATCTTGTGTCCCTTGTAAGTTACAAGTGACTTTAAGCGAAGAATCGTGGAGGCTCAAAAGGCATGCCAGAAAAATTCATGGTGCCAGTTTCGCCAGGCTGTAATGGCTGGAAAGGTCAAGGAGGTAGCTATCGACCTGGAAGGGATGTTGCGGTTCCGTCAACGTATTTGTGTGCCCAGAGAAGGCAACCTCCGAGGGGACATCTTACGAGAAGGGCATAAAAGTCAGTTTATGATACACCCCAGAACAACCAAGATGTACCACGACCTGCGAAAGATGTTTTGGTGGCCAGGGTTAAAGAAGGATGTAGAAGACTGGGTACAGAAATGCTTGGTCTGCCAGAAAGTGAAGATCGAACATCAGAAGCCACCCCGGTTGCTGAATCCCCCGGAGGTTCCCGAGTGGAAATGGAGTGGGATCGCGATGGACTTCGTCACCGGATTACCACGTACTCGAACGGGGATGGATGCAGTATGGGTAATTATAGACAGGCTGACGAAATCTGCTCATTTTATCCCTGTCAAAATGAACTACTCGATGGAAAAGTTAGTGCAGGTATATCTGAAGGAGGTGTTACGGTTGCACGAAATTCCCTCCTCTATTATTTCGGATAGGGATCCCAGGTTTACCTCTCGATTCTAGACAGCCTTTCAAAAAGATCAAGGATCGCAATTACATTTGAGCTCGGCGTACCATCCGCAGACGGACGGCCAGTCCGAGAGAACCATCCAGACTTTGGAAGATATGCTGCGGGCATGTGCTTTGGATACCCTCGAAAATTGAAAGACCTGATGCCCCTTGTGGAGTTCTCGTATAATAATAGTTACCAGGCCAGTATAGGCATGGTCCCTTTCGAGGCCCTCTACGGCCGAAAATGCCAGTCACCGCTTTGTTGGAATGATAGCAGGCAGTACCAAGGGCTGACTCCAGAGGAGAAGCAAGAGGCAGAAGATATGATAAAACTAGTGCGCCAAAGGATGCTTACGGCACAGAGCCGGCAAAAGAGTTATGCTGATAACCGCCGAAGACTGTTAGAGTTTCAAGAAGGAAATCACGTGTTTCTGAAGGTCATGCCAGCGACTGGGATTGGCAGATCCCTCAAAGTTAGGAAATTGAGCCCCCGATTTATGGGCCCCTTTTAGATCCTAGAACGGGTAGGGCCAGTGGCCTACATGATAGCTCTTCTGCCAAACTTGGCCAATATTCATGATGTCTTTCATGTATCTCAGCTACAGAAATATTACGCCTCTCCAGACCATGTACTGCATCCAGAACAGGTGCAGCTAAGAGAAAATCTAGCATTACCCCTTACTCCCCAGAAAATTATCGACCGCAAAACCCGTCAAACGCATAACAAAGAGATTCCCATGGTGCGGGTAATATGGGCAAATGGAGAATTTGAAGAACGGACGTGGGAGCTAGAGGAGGAGATGCGAAGAGCTTACCCGGAGCTGTTTTGAAGGTACGAATCCCAACCATACTTAAATTTCGGGGACGAAATATTTCTAAGGGGGTAGGATGTAACAACCCGACTCTCCTTAAGAAGACCTTAGGTACTACTCATGACTTTGGCTTAGGTAAATAGTACAAAGAAAACTAGAAATTGGGTTAGAGGAGAATTAATTGTGAAACTTGCCCCTTAAGTTGGAAGGAAAAGACTAGAAAGTTAAGGTCACACAGGGTGCTATAAGATTGGTGTTCAGTTTGGAAGGAAACGGAAATCCCGTTGGGGACCAAAGTGATCTGCGGAGACAAGTTCCCGGATAGCTTGTTTCGACGCGCCATTTTGACGAAAAAAATTAGCATATTATAGATGTATATTTGCCATTTTTTTCTAAAGACCGTAAGTGAGACCGGAGTGATCAAAGGTGACTAAAATAGGACTCGAGTGGGCATAATTAAGGTAACTATAATAGAATAATAATATAATAATAAATAATTAATAATTAAAATTATAATTATAAGCAACAGGGGGCCACGGCTATAAATGCCCCCTGATTGCCAACGCAGAGGAGCTTAGAACTCTGCTGCTTTCCTCCAAAATTTTTACTTTCACTGTACCGTTCGAGCACCTCGCGAGAGCGCTATTGGACCTCCGAAAATTTCTTGGAGCATACCTTGCGACAAGGATTTTCTCCACCATCCAACCACCAGCTTCAAATCCGCATAGGAAGTGGGTAACTTTAAGCCCACTATCTATGTGGTTAATTATTTGACTGTTTATGTGTTGTCTGGAATATCTGACTATAAAAATGTTAAGTAGTATTTTTGGGGAAATCAGGGTCAAAAGGGGTTTTTGGTAATTTTGATAAATGAGATGCATAACTGTACTACTTGGAACCCTAGAAACAATGCTAATTTACGAACTGGAGTTTCAGGAGGCGATTTTTAAAGCCTGCGTTCGAATACTACGGGGATTCAGTCGAATGAAAGCCCAAAGTGAGCTTTCCTTCGAATGAGTTCCTCAGCAGTCGAATGAGGTGAATTTTTGGGAATTCAATCGAAGGAATCCCCTAGTATTCGAATGAAAGGATGCCGGGGAAATTTAGTCGAATGAAGGCCTATTTCAGTCGAATAAAAGAACTCCGAGGGATTTCATTCGAATACCCTAGTAAGTATTCGAATGAAACCTGGCAGAGTTGGGAGTTTAGTGTTTCTAAGGGATCCAAGGAGTAAGGTTAGGCCATATCTATGTGCTTGAGCATGCATCATGAGGCAGGGTCGTCGTAGGGGTTAGGATGACCTTAGATGACTAGAAGTTCACCTTAAAGTTTAACGAAGATCATAATTGAACCTTAGGGAATAAAAGTAGAGCCGAGGCGAAGAATCACCAAGGATTCGAACTGCCTTAGCCAGAGTCAGTAGTTATATAATTTAGGAAATCCCTATTCTCTTGGCAAAGTCTTATAGACACGCCCCTCGCCAATTCAGCAAGATGGATTGGTCACAAACAACGCAGGTAGAGAGACCTGACCACGATATGAAGCGGGCATAGGCCCAGCTACAGCAAACAAACATAGGCCTACATGAATGAAAGAAGCTAAGGGGGCCCCACCAAAAGAGAAAGAATTAAAGCGGATCGTGTCATAGGGCCGATCTAAGCGCGTCCATGCCTGATCATTCATAGGTCTGATCCCTCGCCATGCCACAGGGTATGGTTGCACTAATTGTGTTCGATGTTTACCTCCTATGAGCCTTACGTGGTCAGCTACCACGTCGGTAAAGAGCGCTGTCGGGTCGATACAATAGTAGCAAAAAGAGGTCGTAGTCCGAGGCCATGGCTACGAAGGTGCGAAGGACTAAGTAGGATGCAGCCACTAGGCGTGTAAGAGATCCCCAGATCCCCATGCACTATGATACTGTATGCATACATTTCTGACTGATCATATGACGATGAGTATGTAGGGTTATCTGCCTAAGTATTATGTATAACTGTTAGTGCATCGTATACAGTCAAGGGGGCGACCCAAGACGGATAGTATGTTTCTGGTAGTAACGTATTGGTAACAAGCACGAAGCCTAGGTAATAACAAGATTAGAGAACCTATCACCTAGTAACATAGATAAAGCTGCATAGAGTATAGGCCTAAGATCATAATCAGTAGGGATTAGTTGCATTTCCACCTAAAGTAAACTCTGAGCGGCTGGAGAATAACCGAGAAAAAAAAGCCACGAATAAAATGTTACTCACTGAGGACCTACAGTTCTCACCCCCACTCGCTTATGGCTCCAGGAATGGAAGATGAATCTTACTACGCGGATGTTGTGGAAACTGAGGAGGATGCACGCAAGGAGCCCTAGCTGGCTGAGTAGTAGATATTATAATAAGGACATAAATGTATTTCTCGACCTGTGTATGGGTCATGTACTTTAACTAGTAAATGGTGTGTATTTATATGTACTATGGACCCGTGTTGTATGTAGCCTATGTATTCGTTGTTTGGAGACTCAACTTATCACGTATACCACTTGTTATATTACTTTGTCGCACGCAAGGCTCTTATGTTGTATACTGTATGCTTCCGAAGAAAAAATGGGTCCTTATTTTGCTACACGCTACTATTTTTTTAAAAAAAATCTGAGGAAATGGCCACGGAGTAAACAACCTAGTAGGAATTTGGTACGGCTTAAGCGTACTAAATCGGCTAGGGGTGTTTCAGGTGGCGCGACTCGGCGGGATGTGGGTTGATTCACTACTAAGACTGACCAAAGCTCTACCTCCTCCCCTGTCTCAGGGTCTACTATTTTAAATCTACTGCGCAGGATCCGCCTCTTCTTCGGTGGGGATGTCATCTGTCTCGCCTGAAGCCATAAGTGAGTGGGGGTGAAAACGGTGGTTCTCAGTGGTTGACTATGGCGTAGGGGAATCTGGTTACTCAATTATGCTCCGACAGTCCAGGAGATCTCTAAGTGTTCATGCATCTAGACATCCTACTAGTTATTTCTTGCCTAAGTTCCTGGCCGGCTTTATCTAGTTACTAGGTGATAGGGAACTAATCTTCCTTACTAAGTTCTTGTGCTTTCTATCCTTGACCGTGCTGACTCTACTACATATATACGTATGCCCGGTGACCTTGCCCCATGCGTTCCTTGTGAGCATGGTGACATGGTCGAGACATAGCGACGCTTTAATCACATAGGTATGTATGCAAGGTGATCGTGTCCTATGCGTTCCTTGTGAGCCTAGTGACATGATCGAGCCCCATGATTTCCTTATGAGCATGGCAACGTACACAATGCCCGCGTTCCCTTTGAGCCTACTCTTGTGCACTATGCATGAACTTTAATATTTTAAGTAACTGGTACCATTTACTTTCTTTCTTTTACGCATACCGGCTCACCCGGGTTAGCGTCTTCTCATTCATCATATCTCATTATCTTATGCACTTTATCTTTCTATACTGTTCTGGTTCTTACGTTCATTATCATCTTCATTCATTAGCTTTGGACATAACATAGCCTCTAGTGATCTATCCTCATGATGCATGCGAGACTCAATACTCATGTTCTTGTTCTTGGCACCCTTAGGTGGCTCATAAAATAGCATCATAACTTATCACATAAACTTCTACTGCTACGTGCTTGTTGGAATATAGTGGACCTTGGGACCCCTTACTCGGAAACTACTATCAACAATAGGGTACCTCCGCGGAAACCACTAAGCAACTCTCTATGGGATTACTTAACCATTCTAGGGGATCTCTGCGTAACCCACTTGGCATCCCCTCTACGGTACCTCCACGGAACCCACGCGGTCACCACTGCTGGTACTCACTCAGTCTACTCTTCAGGGAGTCACTCATCACTCCACGGAACCTTCGCGGAACCCACTCAGCACTACTCCTGGTGCCCACTCAACACTTTTCGCGTAACCCTCTCAGTTTTCCAGGGATCCTCCGCGGAACCCTACTCAATAGCATTTCTGGTGCCCACTCTTCACGTGACCCTCTCAGCTCTCCAGGGATCCTTCGCAGAACCCACCCAAACCATTCTGGTGGTAACTAAGCAACTCCATGTAACCTCCTCCACACTTTAGGGATCCTCCGCGGAACCCACTCAGGAACTCTCCAGGGAACTAAGCAACTCTAGCGGACCACTCTAACACTCTAGGGACTTCTACGCGAAACCCCTACGAAATCCTCCACGGAACCACTTAACGACTCTAGGGAATCCACTCCACCACTCTAGGGCATCCTCCGCGAAAACCACTAAGAAACCTTCCAGGGATCCTACGCGGACCCCAACAAGAACCGTTCCTGACCCTCACTCAACTCTCCGGGTACTCCTCTCAGCGTACTTCAGGGATCCTCCGTGGAACCCTTCCGCACCATTCCTAGTGTTCACTCAGCATACTCTCCAAGGAACTACTCACCCACTTCAAGGGACCTCCGCGGAACCCCTTCGGTCACTACTACTGACGCCAGCTCTTCAACTCTCTAGGCTCCTCTTAGTCTCTCTCCGCAAAAAACTCGACGCTTACCTCCTGGCCTATTTTCTCTCATTCACTTACATTCATCTAAGTTCACACCACATATTCCAACAGTACCCGAGCATCAACAGAAATGTACAAGACTCATGAAACAACGTGAATATTTTCAACATACAACAGTAACATTTTATCCTCATAGTATTTCTAATTTTTTTCTACTCAAAATACAGACATAAACATACAATAAACATCCCATAGACAGGGGTGATAGTACTACCCACCTGTAGAAAGCTTGGTGGTGGTGAAAGAGAGCTTTGAGTGAAGTCCTGCAAGCCTTGTAGTTTTCCCAAAGCTTGAGTTCCTTCTTTCTCCAAGGTGAGAACCTTGCACAATGAAGAGAATGATGTTGTTCCGCTTGATTCTTGGTGGAAGAAAATGAAACTAAGATGAGAAGACTTAGGGGTTGTGGTTTCAGTTTTGTGGAAGGTGGAAGGAGAAGGAAATGTGCTTGAACTCTTGAAGGTTTGGTGGCGTTCTTGAGGTTTGGCTTAGTGTGTTTTGGAGAAGATGAGAAATGATATTTTGCTTGGAGTTTTGGAAGAAGTCTCGGTTTTGGAGTGCTGATGGTGAGGGGAAATTACTTAAATCTTAGGATTTAGAAAAAGGTGTTGAATAGTGGGAATTATGGGCATAGGTATGGTGCATGATGTGATTAGGTTTTGAAGTGTAAGAAAGCATGGTGATGGGAAGTGTGGAAGCATGATTTAAGGGATGATTTTTGGTCTCAAAAATCTCTTCAAAACCGTGCAGCTCTCCCCTTTGTAGCTGCTGAAATTTTGTTTTCCCCGGTTCTGGTTCGCTCGTGTTTTATCACTCGCAGTATCGGGCGTCGCACACGGTCGTCCAAAAAATATTCCGTTTATACCGTCGCGATCCTCTAATTCTCCCCTACCTAAGGGTACTAATATTTAAAGATGTTACACTACGCATTTGAGGAGGGGTTAGGAGACTGACCTTCTGTACATCTGCTCCCTTATGAGGGTATACTCTGTGGCGTCCCTTATGAGTTTCTTCTCCTCTATCGGACCAGGGTTTTCTTCGCAGACTATTCTCATTAATAGTGAAGTCCAGCATTCCAGCATTAATGGTTTAGGGTTGACTTCGACGCTTATAGAGGGGCGTCGAAGGGTTTCCTGTATGAGGTGTAACATCCCGAGTTCCCGGGCGCAGAAAACCCGTTAATTTCGCTGCCAAGAACGGCCAGAAAACGCTGAGAAATCAAGGGCGGAAGGGTAAACCTCTAAAACTCTAGGAATTTAAAGAAACGGGCTAGGGTAGTTGTCCTGTGATTTTTCGGAGTCACCAGGCGAGTTTCGACTAAAACGGAAATTGTTTCGAATACCAGAAAATGCCTGTGGGATTTCCTGACCCGGTAAAAAAGTCCCAGATCCTTGGAAAAGTGGTCTCAGATTGAAGGGAAAAATAAACGGATCATGACGGTATGTCCAGAATATTTTTAGGGCAACCGGGTGTGAGACGTTTCGAACAAAACGCGATCGAACGAAAACGGAGCTAAACAGGGTTAGGTTAACTTCTAAAGGAAGTAAATAATAAATAATAAATAATAATAATAATAATAACTACTGAAGCTTTGTGATAAGTGGATTTTGAACCCTATCTTATTACTCTATAAATGAACAAATGCATACTAAAAATGTGTGGTCTTAATACTTAATTGATATGTTTTGCACATTATCCTCTTTTATAAGGAATTAAGGAAAACGACAAGTTAAGGTATTATTTTACTCGTAGAATTTAATATTTCTTTTGTAGTTTTTCTATTTTGAATTACAGGGAATGAATGTTCAAGAGGATTATTGAAGAAATGAAGAAATTACCCCTGAAGAATGAAGAAAAGGACAAAAGAGGAAAAATTAGGAAGCCAATTCGCTCAGCGGTTAACAAGCCATCGCTCAGTGATAAACGAGCAAGCGCTCAGCGCCATTCATAGAACTGCTCAGTAAAAGTGAATTAATCGCTCAGTGGTGGCGCCCATACCGCTGAGCGAAAGTACCAACTTGCACTGGTGCATTTAATGCGCCAGCCTGGAGGCAGCTCAGATTTCAGCGCTGCCCTGCAAAAGCAGATCGGAGCATCTAATGAAGCCGTGTAAGCCGCCGGATTTGACTCAGCTACTCAGGGATAACCCTTAATCCGCTCAGCGAAATTGTTCAAACCGCTCAGCGGCGGTGATAAACCGCTAAGCGGACCCGTCGAACCTTGGCCTATAAATAGGAGGCCAAGGCATTCCCTTTGCATGATCTATTTCCTTCCACCATTCACCCTAGTTCTCCTAGGACGAAAACTCTTATTTTCCCTTTCATATTTCTACACTTTTGACATTTTATTTCAAGCACGTAGCTTTATGTTAGAGTGCTTTGTGATCTTTCAAGATTTGTAACAAAGTTCTGCCGAATTTAATCCAGGTTCTATTGTTCCTATCTTTCCTTCTCTTAATTTACACTTTCTTGCTCTTTATTTATTGTGAGTTTTAATCCTCCAGCCACGGAGGAGTAGTTTCTTAATATCTTGCATACGGTAACTCTAGATTTGGATTAATTTGAGGTTTCGCGCTTAATGATTATGCATGAATTGTTCCACCCTTAATTAATGATATAGCGATTGCATGTTATTAGTCAAGGTTAATCTAAGTTAATGAATCTTGACGATTGTATGATTCATTGAACTATGATTAAGGAACTTTTGGAGAACTAATCAGATTTGATTAGGTTGTGCAATTGGTGCTCAATTAATATGGGTTTTAATGCTGAGATCTTGGTTTTAATATCTGTATTAACAAATGCTTAAGGAATTGACGATCGTAGTTTCTTAAGTGAATTGCATATTAGTTAGAGATTTCAACTAATAAACAACATCTCCTTCCATGGATAATTAATCAGGAACCGATGAGAATTAATCCTTGATCTAGTACTGCCGTATGCAGGATATTGCTTTTATCATTGTGTTTTACTCTCGTTTTAAATCTGTTTTAAATTCATCAAACAAAAGCCCCCCGATTTACTTAACTATTAATTGGGTCTAAATTGCTTCTTTGGGAAACGACCTAGGTTAACCCCCTTTACTACGTTTTTGGGGTTTACTTGGTTTATAAATTATTATTTGCTCACACACTAAAATCTAACGACGTTTTGGTGAGCGTCAAATTTGGTGCCGTTGCCGGGGAAGCCATTTAGCCAAACCCTTTTCTTCTCTCTTCCTTTCTTTTTCTTTTTGCTATTTAATTTTTGTTCTCATGTATGACTCGTTCCTTGCCTGATCTTACCTTAGCCAATTTTGATCCCGAGATCGAAAGAACGCAGATAAGTGCCCAATTCACGCAATTCTGACATATCAAAATGGCACTTATTTACAAACTTTTTAAAGAATTATCTAATGAATTCCCCATTTTTGTAGGTTTTTGAATATATTTTGGAAGATGGATGCAAGCAGAATTATTGAAGAATAATCCTATAAAAGAATGGAGAAAAATGGCAGAATTGGAAAAAAGGCTTAAACGAAGAATTTGGCGAAAGAACCGCTCAGCGAAGAACAACTAACCGCTCAGTGCCACAGGCCATATAGCTCAGCGATAGTATAGTGGTGAGCATTCCCGCCTGTCATGCGAGTGACCCGGGTTCGATCCCCGGCAACGGCGCCACTCCCCCTGACTTAAGACCTTGTTTGTCCTCAAACAAGAGGTAGTAGAATTATTTTACAGGAGATTAATGCATATGAACAACCAGTTAATGCAATGAATTGAAATGCTTTCAACAGTTTGAGCTTGAGACCTTGTGAAACATCATAGAAGAAACTGAACAACCAAATACACAACTATTTGAATGGCATAAACAAATCACACTATCCAATGTCTTTTCCACCAAGGAAATTATCTTTACCGTTCAAGGGCCAGTGGGCCAGTTTGGGGTAAGTGTTTTCGCTCAATATCACCATTGAATTACAACAATTTAAATTTGTTACCTGTCTCATCATTCAATGTAAAGTATGGTCATGCAAGGATCACAAAGGACTTTAAAGGGTTGTAACGTGGCTAGGCTACAAGAAAACTTGGTTTTTTTGGATATGCAAATATGAATCAAGGGAGCATTTGAAAATCCTTTTCTGTTGTTGCCTTTCTTTCGTCATTGTTTCTTTTACCCTTTTCATTTCCTTTTTCTCAATCCCTTTTTCTTTTTCTTCTTTTTGTTTTGGAATAGAATGTTTTCTTCTTTTCTTGATTATGTTCTTTCAATTCATCTTTTGTACATCCCCACTTTACCCATCCTTGTCTCCCCCTGACTTAGATTTTTTGCACATAATACAACTTTAAATGCTCTCTTAATTAGGGGACTACATTGTTTTTCTTTTTAAGGCTCAGGGATTATGAACAAAAATTTTCTCATGTTAGGCTCAAATGGGGTGGCAAAGGATATTCCTAATTAGTGGTAGGCTTTTATTTGGCCAAGTGGGTTTAAATTCTACTAACAAAATACCTTGATCATCTCCTATTATTTCCATACAATTTATCAAAATTAGAGACTCAAACAAATTCAATTGTGCAAAAACAATAGTGATTCTCTCTTCTCACTAATTGTTTGGCTCACTCCCTCACATGGCTAGGGTTCATTTCCTTGATTTAAAAACATCTTCAAGGTTATGTTTATGCAAACAAATAGAAATGCATATGAACATGTTCATGGTATCTATGTACGTACACAAAAGTCTCTTTTGGTTGCCGAAACAATTCAATTTATGATATATGTGTTCATGCATCAAACCAAAGTAGAATAAATTACTACTTTGTTTTTAAACAAACAAGTCTTAAGAACAAAAAGGTATCCTAACTACGAAAAGTAATTAAGGTGCTAAAAAAAAATTAGAATTGCTCCCTGTTATGGTGACTGTGTTCTCTTGCTGTGACCTTGTCTTCTTTAATGCTTTGAATCCTGCAAAACAATTAGAGAACTCCTTTTTCAAGGATTGGTTAGCGACCATTAGAAATGTTTTTATTTTCAATCCCTTTTCTTTCGATTGCAACCATTTTCACCATTTTTCACAAAAAGTTTTATTTTAACACCTTATTATTAATACTTAACTACTAAAATGGTAAAACTTACAGAACTCTGGGTTGCCTCCCAAGAAGCGCTCTTTTAAGGTCATTAGCTTGACGCCTGTCTTTAGCAAGGGTTAGCCAAATTCTTTGTCCAGCATATTGTTGACCACTTTGGCTACCTCAAAAAGTCTTTGAAATGTCCATCCTTCCTTCAGAAATGAGGAGCCACTTATTTCTTCTGCTTCCTCCTCGTTATCTTTATCCTGCACAAATTCATACCTAAATTGGGAAGGTAAAGGTGGTAGCTCTAATTCTTTTTCTTCCTTTGATTCAACTTTCTTATTGAGGTCCTCTATTTCTGCTTTGTCAGGAAGAATGGTTGGTGTGGAGTCAAGGTTTTACAAGAATAGGTCTATCTCGCTTTCCTCCTCCGCAGTAAATTGTGCTGGGTTATCAGTCAATGCCATCTCCAACAGATTTACTGCTTGAGGCTTCTGTTGTACTTGCATAACAACCTCATCAAGTACATCGAGGCTGAAGCATTGTCCCTCATCCTCTAGATATTTCATTGCCTCAAATATATCTAACTGCACCTCATCCTCATGGACTTTGATCTTCAATTTTTCCTTGTCCATGTCTATTCCCATTCTTGTAGTCCTCATAAAAGGTCTCCCAAGAATTAGGGGAACCTCAGTATCCTCTAAAATGTCAATCACAACAAAGTCAGCGGGAATTAAAAATTTATCAACCTTTACCAGAACATCTACCGCTACGCCAAGTGGATATTTGATCGATCGGTCGGCCAGCTGCAGGGACATCTTGGTTGGCTTCAATTCCAAATCATCTATTCTTTTGAGCATAGATAGGGGCATTAGGCTAACACTAGCCCCCAAATCAATTAAAGCTTTACCCACTGACACATTCCCAATAGTGACGGGAATGGTGACACTTCCAGGATCTCTTAATTTGTGGGGAATATAATTCTGGATGATGGCACTGCAGTTTGCTCCTAACTGCACTGTTTCCTCCTCTTGATATCTCCTTTTTTCGTCAACAACTCCTTCATGATTTTTGCATAGGAAGGCATTTGTTCCAAGGCTTCGGCAAATGGAATGTTTATTTGCAGACGTTTGAACACGTCCATAAACTGAGCAAATTGCCTATCCTTATCGATCTTTGTAGGAGTTGGCGGATAAGGGAGCATCTTGGTTACAGAAGGTTGTGGTTTTTGCTCTTCTTCCTTCTCCTTCTGTGTCTCTTTTTCTTCTTTTTCTTTTTCTTTATTTTTTTCTTTATTTACATTTTTTTCTTCTTCCTTTTTCTCTACTTCTTCCTCTCTTTCTTTTTTTTTTTTTTCCTTTTCCAACTCTCTTATTATTTTCAACTTCATCCTTTTTTCCAATATTCTCCTTAACAACTACAGACCTTGGCAGTCTGCCACTGCGAGTCATGACTGCCTGGCATGATTCCTTCGGGTTGGGCTCGGTGTTGGCAGAGAATGTTCCCCTTCTGATTTCGGCCATTTCTTTCGCAAGCTGGCCTACTTGGATTTCCAAGTTCTTGATCAAAGCATCGGTATTCTTCTGGGTTGCCATGTGCAACACCCTAGCTAGTTGGCCTATGCTTAAGTCATAGGTTTCCGTGGCTAGGTGGTTGAATGCTGGGCCGTGAACTATTACCGTTCTAGTTTACCGGTTAAAATTAGGGTTACTGAAAATACGGGCCAATTTGGAACTTCCTTTGGAAATACATATTTATGGAAAGTAATGAGCCGTGCGAGTAATATACAAATAGCGACATAACTAAAGGATAAGAGAATATAAGTACATACCTGTAGCGTGGAGCTTTAGCGGCAGCCAGTACATATAGGGGCCCGAAGATACACAACATTTCATTTTAATAGAATACATAAAGTTTATACATAGTTCTACCCAGAGGGTAATAATATACATAAACAATAGCAATAATATCCAAACGCAGAACCTAAAAGCAACTACATACACGAACGGCACATCTCACTTCATGTATGGTACAACAACCTAACTCTGCAGACGGGTCCGGCTGGCCTCCACCTATTCGGAGTCTCCTAGATGCTCCAGAGGCTCATCCTCCTCCTCACTGCTGCTCAGATCTGCCACCGCTGAGAAGCCACGTGGGGCGAAGCGTTGTGGCCGGGTCATCAGTATCCTCTTTCGTGCAGTGGTCCGGCGACCTCGAGCTCAGACTGGCGTCGGGGCTGGAGTAGGTGTCTGCTCGGGCTCAGAAGGAGGCATCTCCTCATCGCCGTTGAGGCGAATCGGGTCCCTGCTGCTGCTCCCTGGATGCTCATCCACCCAAATAGGGTTCAGTAGTGAAGTGCCTGGGGCTCCAAGCCTCTGCCTGGGAGGGTGATCCTGCTCATCGGGTAGGCGTGCGGGCACGTAGGTGCTCGTCTCCAAGAGGGTGTCGGTGTGGTAGTTGCGCATGCGCGTGCGCGTAAAGAGCCAAACGTCCTTGGTTGGTGGTGATGTCATAGCTGCAAATTGGATCCATAATCGAGTGGGGTGAGAACTCTAAGTCCTCAGTGGGTTCCTATGACTACCTATGATTCATTTACTCGAGTATCCTCCAGGCCATTCAGGGATTCCTAAGTGATCTTGCGTACTAACACCCTACTGATTATTATCTTTGCCTAGGGTCCTGAACAGCTTTATCTAAGATTATCTAGGTGATAGGGGAACTAGTCTTTCTTACTAAGTCTGTGTGCTTGTGAATCCTACATTTCAATTATAATTAGGCTACTCGTCTCGGGTCGTTCCCTTGACGTCACATATTACACAAACAATCATAAATGAGTATTAATGCACATACAAGCATTCATCAAATCACATATACATAACTACATATTGCATGGGGGGCATTGGGGATCTCTTATGCGTACCAGCTTACCGGGTTGGCGTCCCACTTCTCCACTTTGGCACATACCGGCTTGCCGGGTCCGTGCATCTTTTCTTTAGGCGTTCCGGCTTGCCGGATTAGCTCTCTATCTCCATACGCATACCGGCTTGCCGGGTTAGCGCTTTTACCTTTACTTCCTCCTTTTTCTTCCATCCATCCTTTACCTTCCGTGTCATTAACCTCTTCGAACCAGCCGACCTTGGACGACTGATTCATTAACCAATCCAAACTTGTAAGGACGGGCGAGGTAACACATTAACCAGTCCACTTGTGTACTGGTGAGGGGCTTGTCTGTAAGACTTTGCCAAGAGAGGGCTTTCCTAGCATATAACTATATACGTATTTCCATAAGTTCCATTATGCTTTCTTGAGCATTAAGTCAGTGTTCTAGGGGTGCCCTAACTCCTAGATGACATCCCATCCTCATGATGCATGCTCAAATACATAAGAATGGCTTAACCATAATCATTGGATCCCTTAAAAATGCTAAACTCCCAACTCTGCCAGGCTTCATTCGAATACTTGCTGTAGTATTCAAATGAAATCCCTCAGAGTCCTTTCATTCGATTGGAATAGGCTTTCATTCGACTGAAATCCCTCGGCATCCGTTCATTCGAATACGAGGGGATTCATTCGATTGAAATCCCTAAAATTCGTCTTCATTCGACCGCGGTGGAATTCATTCGAAGGAAAGTTCGGTTGGGCTTTCATTCGACTGAATTCCTGGCGTATTCGAATGCAGACTACAAAATTGGCTCCCGAGACTCCAGTTCTCATTTTTTGACTGTTTGTAGGGTTCCAAGTAATACAGTTATGCATTTCAATTTTCCATCGTTCACAAAACCCTTTTTACACCATTTCCCCCCCCAAAATACTACTTAACAGTTCTATAGTCAAATATACAAATAGGCACATATATAGTTAAAAACTACACCACATAAACAGTGGGCTTAGGATTACCCATCTCACATCGGAATTCTGATTCGGTGACTCTGAAGGGGAGATGGTCCTCTTCACGAGGGTGTGCTCCAGCTAATTTTCGGAGACTCCGGCACGAACTCTAGATGCGTCGGAACGTAACCCTCGGTTGCTCACTGAATGTAACTTCTGAGAAGTTACGAGGTTATAAATAACCGCGCACGGTGAAAAGATATTTTCTCTTCTTTTAGCTTTATTTCTTTTGTTTTTCACATTTTACTGAAACTGCTTCAGCTTCTTATTTTTGTTATTATTATTATATTATTATTTGTTTATTTTTTAACTTCTGAAGGAAGTTAATGCCCCTTCCCAGTTCCATTTTTATTTGATTGCGTTTTGTCTGAAAAACCCTGCTTCCGGTTGCCCTAAAATATTCCGGACATACCGCTGTGACCCATTTATTTTTCTCTTCGGTCTAGAGCAATTTCCTCAGGAACCAGGGACTCTTTCACTGAGCCAAAAAGTCCTACGGATGTTTTACAGTATCCGGGAAACTTCCGTTTGAGTTGTAATTGTCCGGCGGCTCCCGAAAATTATGAGACAACTAACCCTAGTCTGTTTCCCTAATTTTCAGGGCTTCAGGGATTTAACTCGACTCCCTTTGCTCCCTCGACGTTTTTCAGCCGTTCTCGACTATCAACGTATAACTTTCCAGCTCGTAGAAACACGGGATGTTACATTCCACCACCCTTACTGGAATTTCGTCCCGAAATTCGAGCAGCGATAAGTGCCCAATTTACATAAAATTAACACATCAAAATGGCACTTATCTGTTATATTTTTAAGCAATTATCTAATTAATTCCCCGTATTTTGTAGGATTTATAATATATTTTGGAAGATGGATGCAAGAAGTTTTATTGAAGAATAATCCCATGAAGTAGGGAAGAAAAGGGCAGAATTGGAAAAGAGCTTAAAAAAAAGATTCTGGACGAAGGCATCGCTCAGCGATGAACATTAATCGCTCAGCGAAAAGGGACTAATCGCTCAGCGATATTACCTGTATCGCTCAGCGAAAGTAAGTCCGCAAGCCACTTGCGCCGGCGCCATCATTAAGCCAGCTGGAGCCAACTAGAACCAGCCAATCACAGCATGCCACGTCAGTGCCGCCCTGCAAAAAGCTGCCGAGCATTTAATGAAGACACGTACAAGTACAATTGCTCAGCGATAGTACGTCGCCGCCCAGCGATTCAGCTGTTATAGCTCAGCGAGGGTACCCTAACCGCTGAGCGATGGACCCCAATTTTCGCCTATAAATAGGGAGGCCGAGACCACTCAAAAACAATCCTTCTTCCCCTCCCCAAAAACCCCATTCTTCCATATTTTCTTGTACTCAAAAAGCTTAGTTTAGTTTAGGTTAGGTTAGGAACAAAGACGAGGCTTGTGAAGGAGCCGGAGATCAAGTAAGCATGGCGAAGCCACGGCCTTGATAGCGTGAGGACGTGTCATGGTGAGTGCCCAAACCTTGCCTCCGAGATTCTCTTGTAAGATTCTCTTGTAAGATGGGTTCCTAACCCTCTTTTTGTTGGGATTTTGGTCATTATTGTAGTTTTTTTTGTATCCATGTAACTATTATATAAGAATCTATCCTTTTTCTATGATTTACTTGAATGATTTCATGCCTAATGCTAGTTTTGTTTAGTGTTTTGATTCTTGATTTGGGACTTATTTACATGAACGAAAGTTATGTTAATTAGGTCATAACCAGAATAAAATCAATAACACTATGCTTAACTAGAACATAGACTTGAACGTTGTGAACGGAAGTTACAATCATTAGAGTCTGACCTAAATCATTTCATCTAATCTTATTGCCGTAACTGGAATAAAGGTTAGCCGTTTTAACATCTGGATTAATGCTGGCATACTTTGTTAAGCTCGTGTGCGAGAGTGACGGTTTAACAAAGGAAACCTGTGATCTTGTCATGCGCGAGAGTGATGACAAGTTAAGAACTGGTGGCGGGCAATCAAACGATAGTTCTATGTAATTTGTAACTGGATGCATAAAACTATGATGTGATTAAAATTCCCAACAAGCTCCGGAACTACCTCTGATTTGTTTCCTATTTATTTTTTATGTCATTTATTTACTTATTTTATAAAAAAAACAAATTATCAAATCCTTCACTCTATTATTTAATTGAATGAACTCAAGAACGGTATTTTTACAACTCCCTGTGGGATCGACCATACCCTATACTGCAAACGGATTCCTTTGGAATTTGAAAGCCGTAAAGTAGGTATGAATATAAATATTTAATTTGAACAACAAAAGTGCAGACAGACTTTCTAAGAAATTGGCATGGCTGTGACAAAACCTAGAGCTATGTCAAGATCCTAGAAAGAGGTTGAAAAGGCTTTCATCAAATTTGGCGCCGTTGCCGGGGAGTTGCGTCAAAAATACATTGCTTGGGTTTTGTTTAGTTAAGCAATTGTGAATATTGTGAATAGTTCTATTATCTTAGTTATTATTATCTTGTTACTATTGTTTTTGGCTATCAACTTCTGTTCCTAAGTTTATACCAGGTTTAACTCCGACCGAACCGAAGCCACAACCCGGAGAGGTAACAAACCTAGCTAAAAACATGCGTCGGGCTAACGACGTTAAACAAAGCGCTGTCTGGGAGGCAACCCAGAGTTTTTATTAATTAGTAAGTTTATTAGTTTTGAAGGTTAATTAATTTAAGGTGCTAAGAATAATTTTTTAAAATATGGTGAAAAGGAAGGTTTTCTTAAATCATGTAATTAGGATTGAAATTCAAAAAGTGCTAATCTTTTTCAATTAAGCTTAAATCGAAGCACTTTGATTTCAAACTTAATCACTGATTTTGAACCTTTACACTCATTTAAAAATAGGTGTACATACTTAAATTGGGAAAAGGATTCTTAGAAATGAAAAATAAATTCTTAAGGAAAGAATCTTTTCAAAGCACCTTAAAATGTTTATTTTTGAATCTGTAAATATTGTGGGAAATTCTGTCCACAAAAGGTGGGAAATTCTGACCACAACGGTTTCTGTCCACTTGAGCGGGAAATTCTGTCCACAAAGTTGTAGGAAATTCTGTCTACAACAAGGATTCAAAATAAAACATGATCTCTTTAACACTATTTGGAAGAAAGGAAGTTTTCTTTGATTGTTTTTGCAGGCCGGAGAACAACCAAAGAAGTTTCCTACAAACAACAAAAGAGAGACACATTTCTAGAGGAGGAAGAGCATGATTCCTAGAAAAGGATGAGCCTCTATCTCCTCAAAACATTGAAGCAAGATGAAGTAGCATACTCAGACAAAAAGGAAGCTACATCAAGAAGGCTACTTCAAGCAATTCACCATAAACAGGGAGCAATTTCTAATTTCTAGCACCTTAATTAATTAATTTCCTTAGTTAGGATATTTTGCTTAAGACGTGTTAGTTCAAAAACAAAGTAGTAGTTTATTTTACTTGGTTTGATGCATGAACATAAACATATCATGAATTGACTTATTTCAATACCCATAATAGACTTTTGTGATTCATAGATACCATGACATGTCATTATGCATTTTTACTTGCTTTGCATAAGCATAACCTTGAAGATGTTTTGAAACCAAGAGAATAAAACCTTAACCTAGTGAGGGAGTGGACCAAACACTTAGTGAGCTAAGAGAGAATCACCATTGTTTTTACACAATTGAATTTGTTTGAGTCTCTAATTTTGATAATTGTATGGAAATAATAGGAGATGATCAAGGCATTTTTGTTCTTTAGATTTTAAACCCACTTGGCCAAATAAAACCAACCCTTAATTAGGAATATCCTTTGCCACCCCTTTTGAGCCTAACATGAGAAGTTTTTGTTTTATAGTCCCTGAACCTTAAAGGAAAAACAATGTTATCCCTTAATATCCGGAATTAAGAGAGCATTCAAAAATTGGATTGTGTGCAAAAAATCTAATTCAGGGGGAGACAAGGATGGGCGAAGTGGAATGTACAAAAAAGATAAAAAAGAACAAAATCAAGAAAAGAACACATTCTATCCCAAAACAAAAGGGAAAAGAAAAAGAAAAAGGGATAGAAGAAAAGGAAAAGTAAGGAGAAAAGGGTAAAGTTTTGAAAAGAAAACAAGTGACAACAAGAAGTTGGTTTTCATTGCTCTCTCAATTGAAATTTTTTGTATATCCAGAAAAACCAATGTTCTTTGTAGCCTAGCCCCATTACAACCCTTGGAAGTCCTTTGTGATCCTTGCATGACCATACTTTGAATTGAATGTTGAGACAGGTAACAAATTTAAATTGTTGTGATTTAATGGTGACATTGAGAGAAACACTCACCCTAAAATTGGCCCACTGGCCGTTGTGCGATAAATGCTAATTTCCTTGGTGGAAAAGACATTGGATAGTGTGATTTGCTTATGCTATTCAAGTAATAGTGCATTTGACTTGTTCAGAATCTATGGTGTCTCACTAGTCTCAAGCTTAAACTGTTTGAAACATTTCAGTTCATTGCATTAAACCGCATGTTCATAAGCATTGATCCTTGTAAAATGATGCTACTACCTCTTGTTTGAGGACAAACAAGGTCTTAAGTCAGGGGGAGTGATAAGTGCCCAATTTAAATAAAATTAACACATCAAAATGGCGCTTATCTGTTATATTTTTAAGCAATTATCTTATTAATTCCCCATATTTTGTAGGATTTATAATATATTTTTGAAGATGGATGCAAGAAGTTTTATTGAAGAATAATCCCATGAAGTAGGGAAGAAAAGGGCAGAATTGGAAAAGAGCTTAAAAAGAAGATTCTGGATGAAGGCATCGCTCAGTGATGAACATTAATCGCTCAGCAAAAAGGGACTAATCGCTCAGCGATATTACCTGTATCGCTCAGCGAAAGTAAGTTGGCAAGCCACTTGCGCTCATTAAGCCAACTGGAACCAGCCAATCACAGCATGCCACATCAGCACCGCCCTGCAAAAAGCTGCCGAGCATTTAATGAAGACGCGTACAAGTACAATCGCTCGGCGATAGTATGCCGCCGCCCAGCGATTCAGCTGTTATAGCTCAGCGAGGGTACCCTAACCGCTGAGCGATGGACCCCAATTTTCGCCTATAAATAGGGAGGCCGAGACCACTCAAAAACAATCCTTCTTCCCCTCCCCAAAAACCCCATTCTTCCATATTTTCTTGTACTCAAAAAGCTTAGTTTAGTTTAGGTTAGGTTAGGAACAAAGACGAGGCTTGTGAAGGAGCCGGAGATCGAGGAAGCTTGGCGAAGCCATGGCCATGACGGCGTGAGCACGTGTCATGGTAAGTGCCTAAACCTTGCCTCCGAGATTCTCTTGTAAGATGGGTTCCTAACCCTCTTTTTGTTGGGATTTTGATTACTATTGTAGTTTGCTTGTATCCATGTAACTATTACATATGAATCTATCTTTTTCTTATGATTTGCTTGAATGATTTCATGCCTAATGCTAGTTTTGTTTAGTGTTTTGATTCTTGATTTGGGACTTATTTACATGAACGAAAGTTATGCTAATTAGGTCATAACCAAATTAAAATCAATAATGCTATGCTTAACTAGAACCTAGACTTGAACGTTGTGAACGAAAGTTACAATCATTAGAGTCTGACCTAAATCATTTCATCTAATCTTGTTGCCGTAACTGGAATAAAGGTTAGCCGTTTTAACATCTGGATTAATGCTGGCGTACTTTGTTAAACTTGTGTGCGAAAGTGACAGTTTAACAAAGGAAACCTGTGATCTTGTCATGCGCGAAAGTGATGACAAGTTAAGAACTGGTGGCGGGCAATCAAACGATAGTTCTATGTAATTTGTAACTGGATGCATAAAACTATGATGTGATTAAAATTCCCAACAAGCTCCGGAACTACCTCTGATTTGTTTCATATTTATTTTTTATGTCATTTATTTACTTATTTTATAAAAAAAAATTTATCAAATCCTTCACTCTATTGTTTAATTAAATGAACTCAAGAACTGTATTTTTACAACTCCCTGTGGGATCGACCATACCCTATACTGCAAACGGATTCCTTTGGAATCTGAAAGCCGTAAAGTAGGTATGAATATAAATATTTAATTTGAACAACAAAAGCGCAGACAAACTTTCTAAGAGATTGGCATGGCTGTGACAAAACCTAGAGCTATGTCAAGATCCTAGAAAGAGGTTGAAAAGGCTTTTATCAAGCAGCGTTATGTTTCTGATCCTAGTCGGGTCATATAGGGATCCCGGAATGTCGCCTCAGAAACCCTAGCTTTCCCGGACCCTTTGGGACTCCAAGAAACCCTAAAATCTATCGTTAGGGTTATGCATTCGAATACCTTATGATCATTCACTCGAATGATTTACAGAGTTCTTCAGGTATTCGAATGCCGTATTCGAATACTTAAAATTTTCACTTACGCATTCGAATGAATGTCGAGATTCATTTGAATGAACTGCGACCTGGGACCATTTTAAACAACTCTTCTCTTTTCCTTCTCATTTTCCTCTTCCTCCCTCTCTCGCGAGCCAAACCCTAGCAGAGCTAAGGCGTGTCTCTCGCTCTCACCATCCTACTCCTCTTGCTTCCTCACTTCCTCCCCCTTTTTCCCTAGCCCCTCCTTGCTCCTCCTTACCTCCACCGCAGTTTCCCCTTTCCTCTAGCTTCCACCCGTGGATCCCCCTTCTCTTTCACACCCCAAAGCGGAATCCCCTTCCTTCCTCCATTCTCAAAACTGAATCCCCTACACAATGAGTCAATTCGGTAGCCGACCCTCATGCTCTAAGGATCCGGGATCTTCCTCCGCTCCCGATTGTCCGCATTGGTTCACCTCAGAGGCGCAATGGCGCAACTTTGAGGCCAATGATGAAAGCCTTTTTAACCACTTTCTCGACTCTTGACACAGCTTAGGTTTGTCACAACCGTGCCAAGCTCGTAGAAAGCTTATCTGTGCTTTTGTCATTCAAATTAAAATATATACCTACTTTATGGCTTTCAGATTCCAAAGGAATCCAATTGCAGTATAGTCGGGTATAGTCGAATCCACAGAGAGTTGCAAAAATACCGTTCTTGAGTTTGTTTAATTAAACAATAAGGTGAAAGATTTGATAGTTTGTTTAATAGTAAAATAAGTAAATAAACGACATAAAAGTAAATAGGAAACAAATCGGAGGTAGTTCCGGAGCTTGTTGGGAATTTTAATCACATCATAGTCTCATGTATCCAGTTACACATTACATAGAACTATTACTTGATTGCCCGCCATCAGTTCTTAACTTGTCATCACTTTCGCGCATGACAAGATCACAGGTTTCCTTTGTTAAACTGTCACTTTCGCACACAAGCTTAACAAAGTACGCCAGCATTAATCCAGATGTTAAAACGGCTAACCTTTATTCCAGTTACTGCAATAAGATTAGATGNAAGTCCCAAATCAAGAATCAAAACACTAAACAAAACTAGCATTAGGCATGAAATCATTCAAGCAAATCATAAGAAAAAGATAGATTCATATGTAATAGTTACATGGATACAAGCAAACTACAATAGTAATCAAAATCCCAACAAAAAGAGGGTTAGGAACCCATCTTACAAGAGAATCTCGGAGGCAAGGTTTAGGCACTTACCATGACACGTGCTCACGCTATCATGGCCATGGATTCGCCGAGATTCCTCGATCTCCGGCTCCTTCACAAGCCTCGTCTTTGTTCCTAACCTAACCTAAACTAAACTAAGCTTTAAAAGTGCAAAATAAATGTGGAAGAAGTGAAGGATGGAGGGGTTGGGATGGATTTTCTTGAATGGCCTCGGCCTCCTCTATTTATAGGCAAAATTTGGGGTCCGTCACTCAGCAGGTTTGGTACCTTCGCTGAGCGATAAACGCTGAATCGCTGGACGTCGGCGCTTTATCGCTGAGCGATCGTACTGTCACGCGTCTTCATTAAATGCTCGGCAGCTTTTTGCAGGGCAGCGCTGACGTGGCACTCAGCTATTGGCTGGCTCCAGTTGGCTCCAGCTGGCTCAATGATGGCGCCGGTGCAAGTGGCTAGCCGACATACTTTCGCTGAGCGATACAAGTAACATCGCTGAGCGATTCTTCCCTGGGCGCTGAGCGATTCATTGTTCTTCGCTGAGCGGTTCCGCGTCCAGAATCTTCTTTTTAAACTCTTTTCCAATTCTGCCCCTTTCTTCCATTCTTTATGGGATTATTCCTCAATTAAACTACTTGTATCCATCTTCCAAAATATACTATAAATCCTACAAAATACGGGGAATTCGTTAGATAATTGCTTAAAAACATATCAGAAAAGTGCCATTTTGATATGTCAATTTTGTGTAAATTGGGTACTTATCACTCCCCCTGACTTAAGACCTTGTTTGTCCTCAAGCAAGAGGTAGTAGAATTATTTTACAAGAGATTGATGCTTATGAACAATCAATTTTTTTGCAATGAATTGAAATGTTTCAAACAATGTGAGCTTGAGACCTGCGAAACACCATAGATCCTGAACAAGTCAAATGCACAATTACTTGAGTAGCATGAACAAATCACTCTATCCAATGTCTTTTCCACCAAGGAAATTATCTTTATGCACACTATGGCCAGTGGACCAATTTGGGGTTGAGTGTTTTCGCTCTATATCACCATTGAATCACAACAATTCAAATTTGTTACCTGTCTCACCATTCAATGCAAAGTATGGTTATGCAAGGATCACAAAGGACTTCTAAAGGGTTGTAATGGGGCTAGGCTACAAAGAACATTGGTTTTTCTAGATATGCAAATGTTTCCAATTAAGAGATCATTGAAAACCAACTTCTTGTTGTTACCTTTTTCCTTTTCAAAAATCTTTTGCTTTTTCGTATTTACCCCTTTTCTCCTGATTTTTCTTTTTCCTCTATCCCCTTTTTCTTTTTCTTCTTTTCATTTTGGGATAGAATGTGTTCTTTTCTTGATTTGTTCTTTTGATTCATCTTTTGTACATTCCCACTTTACCCATCCTTGTCTCCCCCTGACTTAGATCTTTTGCACATAATCCAACTTTTAAATGCTCTCTTAATTCTGGATATTAAGGGGTAGCATTGTTTTTCTTTTAAGGCTCGGGGATTAATGAACAAAAACTTTCTCATGTAGGCTCAAATGGGGTGGCAAAGGATATTCCTAATTAAGGGTCGGCTTTATTTGGCCAAGTGAGTTTTAATTTCTAAAGAACAAAATGCCTTAATCATTTCCTATTATTTCCATACAATTTATCAAAATAGAGACTCAAACAAATTCAATTGTGCAAAGACAATGGTGATTCTCTCTATCTCACTAAGTGTTTGGGCTCACTCCCTCACAAAGGTTTAGGGTTAATTTCCTTGATTTCAAAATATCTTCAATGTTATGCTTAAGCAATCAAGTAGAAATGCATGTTGACATGTTCATGGTATCTATGCATGTACACAAAGATCTATTATGGATATTTGAAACAAGTCAATTCAAAATGTATATGTTCATGCATCAAATCAAGTAGAATAAACTACTACTATGTTTTTAAACAAACAAATCTTAAGTCCAAATTAAACTACTAAATAATTAATTAAGGCGTTAGAGAGATTAGAAATGCTCCCTGTTCATGGTGAATTGCTTGGAGTAGCCTTCCTTTATGTAGCGTCTCGGCGGTTGTTCGGACTACTTCATCTTACTTTAATGCTTTTGAGGAGATAGAGGCTCATCCTCGTTGAGGAATCATGCTCTTCGTCCTCTAGAAATGTGTCTCTCTTTTGATGTTTGTAGGAACTTCATTGGTTGTTTTCCGCCTGCAAAAACAATCAGAGAAAACTTCCTTTCTTCCAAGTAGCGTTAGAGAAATCATGTTCTATTTTGAATCCTTGTTGTAGACAGAATTCCCTACAACTTTACGGACAGAAGTTCCCTTTAGTGGACAGAAATTCCCACTCCTTGTGGACAGAATTTCCCACAATAATTTATGGATAAACATTTTAAGGTGCTTTTTGAAAAGATTCTCTTCTTAAACATTACTTTTCATTTCTTTCAACAAATAAGAATCCTTTTTCCAATTTAAGCATGTGCACCTTTTTTCAAATAATTGCTTAAAAGGTCTAAATCTGTCATTAGGTTAAGAAATCAAAAACGCTTCAAGTTTTACTTAATTGAAAAAGATTAGCGTTTTTAAATTTAAACTTAATTACAAGATTCAAGAAAACCTTTCTTTTTCACCATATTATAAAAAATGTTCTTAACACCTTAAATTAATTAACCTTCAAAATTAATAAACTACTAATTAATAAAAACTTACTAAAATTCTGGGTTGCCTCCCAGACAGCGCTTTGTTTAACGTCGTTAGCCCGACGCATTTTTCTTTCTAACTCTCTTCCTCATCATCAGTCCTTCTCCCACGGCAAGAGTCCTTGGGGTTGAGCTCCGGATTTGCCGTAAACCTTTTCTTTTTCAGCTCTGCTATATCAGTAGCCAATTGTCCCAATTGTGTCTCTAAGTTCCTAATAGAGGCTTCGTTATTCTTTTGATTTATCATTGATTGTTGCATAAATTGATTGAACGTTTCCTCTATTTTCGAACTTGAGTGCACGGGTGGTTGGTTCTGATATGGGTGGGGTGGTTGGTATGGCGGTTGCGGGGCTCTATTAAATGAAGGACCAGCCTCTTGCCTCCGTGGGTGATTGAAATTTTGATTTGGCCCCCTTTGGAAATTGTTTTGATAAGGTGACCGTGGCTGGTTTTCAAGGAAGTGTACCTCTTCTTCCCTGAAATGACAAACATTGGACGGGTGATCGCCATTACAAATTTCACAGAAAAATACCTGTTGCCTTTTTGCTTCCCGAGCTTCTCTAATTTGTTTCGGCAACTCGTTCATGGCCTTTTTCAACTCGTCCACCTGTTGTTGGAGTTGCTTTTGTTGGGCAAGGATAGCATCGTTGGATCCTAGCTCAAGCACTCCTCCTCTTCTAGGACCTCTGTTGTACTGGCCTTGTTGGTCTGTCAAGGCCATGGAATCAATTATGGAAATAGCTTCCTCCGGTGTCTTGGACATGATTTGTCCACCAGCGGCAGCATCCAGCATGAGTTTGTGCTGTTGTTGAAGTCCGTTGCAGAAGATATGGATTTGTGTGAGCGCATCGAACCCATGGTTTGGGCACTTCCTCAGCATGGATTTGTAACGTTCCCAGGCTTCACACAGACTTTCTCCTTGGGCCTACACAAATGTAGCAATTGCAGTTTTCAAATCCATAAATTTAGACTGAGAAAAGTACCTGGCACAAAACTTCTCCTCCAACTGATCCCAGTTTGACAGAATATTTTGTGGTTGATCCAGCAACTACTCCTTAGCTTTTCTGATTAGTGTCAGGGGAAACATCCTTAAAAAGATTGATTCTTCATCGGCCTCGGACATTCCCGCGGTCCTACAGAGTTCATAAAATTTTGTTAAATGAGCATATGGATCCTCATGATCCAAACCTGCAAAAGGATTAGCATATAACAATTGAACCAAACCAGGTTGCATCTGAGGTTGTCTTTGAGTTCCAGTTGTCCTGCTCATTCGAATAATATTTCTAGGGGTAAAATTTACAAATCCCCTATTATTGCTGGCTCCTATGTCGGTGCCAGCTCCACCAGCTCCAGTTGTTTCGACCATGGTTTCTTCTTGGGTTGTTAAAGAAGTTGATGATGATGTTGTCTCTTGCTCCTCTTTTTGTCTGGCTAAGTGCTTTTTCTTCTTTTTCCTGTTCTTCCTTGAAGTAGCTTCAATTTCAGGGTCAAACAACAATGGTTCTTTTGAAGTCTTACCTCGCAATTGCTAAGAGAAATTCAAACTAGCCAAATAAGATCAAAACAAGAGTTCACAAAATAACAAAATAACGAAAATGAAGATTATACAATATTTTCACAAATATTCACAATTGTTTAATCAAACAAAACTCAAGCGATGTATTTTTGACGCAACTCCCCGGCAACGGCGCCAAATTTGATGAAAGCCTTTTTAACCACTTTCTCGACTCTTGACACAGCTTAGGTTTGTCACAACCGTGCCAAGCGCGTAGAAAGCTTATCTGTGCTTTTGTCGTTCAAATTAAAATATATACCTACTTTACAGCTTTCAGATTCCAAAGGAATCCAATTGCAGTATAGTCGGGTATAGTCGAATCCACAGAGAGTTGCAAAAATACCGTTCTTGAGTTTGTTTAATTAAACAATGAGGTGAAAGATTTGATAGTTTGTTTAATAGTAAAATAAGTAATAAACGACATGAAAGTAAATAGGAAACAAATCGGAGGTAGTTCCGGAGCTTGTTGGGAATTTTAATCACACCATAGTCTCATGTATCTAGTTACACATTACATAGAACTATCATTTGATTGCCAGCCATCAGTTCTTAACTTGTCATCACTTTCGCGCATGACAAGATCACAGGTTTCCTTTGTTAAACTGTCACTTTTGCACACAAGCTTGACAAAGTACGCCAGCATTAATCCAGATGTTAAAACGGCTAACCTTTATTCCAGTTACGGCAATAAGATTAGATGAAATGATTTAGGTCAGACTCTATTGATTGTAACTTTTGTTCACAACGTTCAAGTCTAGGTTCTAGTTAAGCATAGCATTATTGATTTTAATTTGGTTATGACCTAATTAACATAACTCTCATTCATGTAAATAAGTCCCAAATCAAGAATCATAACACTAAACGAAACTAGCATTAGGCATGAAATCATTCAAGCAAATCAGAAGAAAAAGATAGATTCATATGTAATAGTTACATGGATACAAGCAAACTACAATAGTAATCAAAATCCCAACAAAAAGAGGGTTATGAACCCGTCTTACAAGAGAATCTCGGAGGCAAGGTTTAGGCGCTTACCATGACACGTGCTCACGCTATCATGGCCATGGCTTCGCTAAGCTTCCTCGATCTCCGGCTCCTTCACAAGCCTCGTCTTTGTTCCTAACCTGACCTAAACTAAACTATGCTTTAAAAGTGCAAAATAAATGTGGAAGAAGTGAAGGATGGAGGGGTTGGGATGGATTTTCTTGAATGGCCTCGGCCTCCTCTATTTATAGGAAAAATTTGGGGTTCGTCGCTCAGCGGATTTGGTACCTTCGCTGAGCGATAAACGCTGAATCGCTGGGCGTCAGCGCTTTATCGCTGAGCGATCATACTGTCATGCGTCTTCATTAAATGCTCGGCAGCTTTTTGCAGGGCGGCGCTGACGTGGCACTCGGCTATTGGCTGGCTCCAGTTGGCTCCAGCTGGCTCAATGATGGCGCCGGTGCAAGTGGCTAGCTGACATACTTTCGCTGAGCGATACAAGTAACATTGCTGAGCGATTCTTCCCTGGGCACTGAGCGATTCATTGTTCTTCGCTGAGCGGTTCCGCGTCTAGAATCTTCTTTTTAAACTCTTTTCCAATTCTGCCCTTTTCTTCCATTCTTTATGGGATTATTCCTCGATTGAACTACTTGTATCCATCTTCCAAAATATATTATAAATCCTACAAAATACGGGGAATTTGTTAGATAATTGCTTAAAAACATAACAGATAAGTGCCATTTTGATATGTCAATTTTGTCTAAATTGGATACTTATCAGCCAACTACAAGGAACGCGATATCATGGAGCCGAAGATCCTTGATCGCGAGGTCTTTGAGGAGATCGCGCCGGATGTCCTTGTCTATCTGGACTCCGCGGACTTACTGGAGTTCGTGTGCTTTAGCCACCCGGTATACCCTCAGCTGGTTAGGGTCTTCTACAGCAATATGAGGGTGACCGATGACATCCTGACCATCGAGGTCAGTGGCGTACATATAGAGATGCCCTTGGAGCGACTCGGGGCCGTGCTCCAGATTCCAACTATCGGGCATGAGCTGGCATCCGGCGTTTTCGAATGGGCGGTTACGTCTGCAGGGCTTCCATTTACGGAGGATTTAGCCCTCAGCATAATCGGACACTCGGGCGTCAAGAGCTCGAAGAACAGGCCGCATGTCAGCGGCCTACTAGTGGAGCAACGCATTTATCACTATTTACTGACCCACACCTTCCTCCCGAGGAGCGGGAACCACTCCGTCCTGTCTCGGGATGATTCCCTAGTGTTATGGGCTATGGCGGAGGGACACGGGCTCAACTGGGCATTGCTCGTGATGCACTGCATGGCACAGGCGCACACTCGGGGCAGTGCTCTTCCTTATGCTGTGCAGATCTCTGAAATTCTGGACTATTTCCAGGTTCCGGTGGCGGGTATGTTTTTAGCTCTTTATACCTTCTTTAATTAAGTTTGTAACGTTATTTCGAATTGCATAACTTTAGGGTTTACTAATGGAAGTTTGTTGTTGGTGTCTCTTGGTTTTCAGGCGAGCAAAAATGGACGGCGAAGGTCACTTGGAAGGTGGACTCAGGCTGCCTGGCCAAGATGAACATCGTCTACAAGAATAACCAGCTCACGTACGATTAGCCATCAGGTAACCGTGCCAAGAAAAGGGCAGCTCCTTCCTCTCCCGTCAATCTTGCGGCTGCGGCTTCGACCTCCACGGGGCCTACGCCCGTTCCTGGCCTCTCACCATCCCGGATGGACTTGGTGATGAGTCGGCTGGACTCGCTGAGCGTGGGCCTGTCTCATCTAGACCGGCTTGAGCAGCTAGACGTGCACACAGGCCATCTTGAGCGGCTAATGACACAGGGCGATCGCCTTAAACAGATGGCGGCACAGACTGACCATAACATGCTCCGGTTAGGTCAGGACTTGGATGCCGTCTATGCACACCTAGGCTGGGTACGTTCAGGGGATTCCACACACGGCGTCCCACTGTCAGGCCTTGCTCTAGCCGCTATGGAAGAAGATTCGGCTCCGGACACTGAGGAGGCGGAGTAGGTCTCTTAGGAGCACTAGCGTAGGCAGCGTGGGATTATGTATAGGCTAACTGACACATGTTTTGTATGTGGTTGGGGGTAGGGCATTTTGGGAATTTAGTAATATTGTCAGGCTGGCTCCTACATCTTGTAACCTTGCGGCTAATTATGAATGAATAGTTTATATTTTCTTTGCCTATCTTACTCTTGTAACTTAGTATATTTCAATTATACGTCTCATCTCTCGATTATGCGTCAAAAGGGCAATCCGGTCTATATGCGGCGTTTTGGGGTTTCGGAGCATCGGGTACCTCCCGCGGCGTGCCTATTTCGAGGAATTTGATCTTGATTTTCGAAATGATAGGAAATTTCGGGTTTATGGAGAAATTTGGGGATAATTTAGGGCTTAAGGGTAGAATGGTCATTTCGGGGTAATAATTTCCGGCTAACTCATTGGTAGTCCCAATATGCCATTGGGAAGCAAGACAAAGGCCGCAAAAATGAGTTAGACCTAAACGGTAACGGCAAAAGGGCGGGCGTAACATGTCGCCCTCATACGGAGGTTTTACGGGCCACTTGCCACCATGACGGCCGTAACAGCTCGCGGCCAGGTCTAGAATCCTACCTATGTCACAACCATGCTAGAGGCGAAATGGGATCCGGGGGTTTGACCAAACTTGACCTCAAAAAGGGAAAAACTCATAATACACAAGCTTTGCCCCATAGAGGGGAAAAGCCGAGAATTCTGGGGAATTTACTTCGGCGCCCATTAGCTCCCAGTCCCACTCAAGGTAAGGAACTGAAATGGGGAGGTCTCGGATGGAAACAAGGCACAGGATGCAAAATACCCTGCAAAATGGACAATTTTGCTGTCATCATTCGAATGAGTTCATATGCAGTATTCAAATGAAAGAAATTTTCATTCAGTACTCGAATGCAGTATTCGAATGAAAGAAGTTCTGGCGTCGTATTCGAATGCATAATTGAATGATTTCTGGAAGAATCTTTTCCTAAGGGTTTCTCAACCCCTCCCTTCTTACTCCAAGCTCCCTGCTTCCCTTGGGGATCTCAGGTGTTGTCCTCTTACCTTCCTCACCTGGGCCACCCTCCGGCCCACTTCGGCGATCCCAGGGCTAGGTTAACATCGTACCCCTCCAGACCCTAGGGTTTTAGTAGCTCTCCCCCACTTGGGGCTTTTCGAGGAGACTCATGAAACCCTCACCTGTGAACAACGTCGTGCTACCTCTCTTTCAAGCAACATGGCTATCCACTGACATCCGCGAACCCTGAGGTGATCAGCCTTAAAGGATCCGATGTTCACTGTCCATCGCATCTCGACTCGTCAGGGGTGCACCGTTTCCATGCCCGGAAGCATAGTGTGGCTCAATCCTCAGGCTCCATTGAACTTAACTGCTCTGATACCAACTGCAACACCCTAGCTAGTTGGCCTATGCTTAAGTTGTAGGTTTCCCTAGCTAGGTGGTTGAATGCTGGGCCGTGAACTATTACCATTCTAGTTTATCGGTTAAAATTAGGGTTACTGAAAATACGAGCCAATTTGGAACTTCCTTTAGAAATACATATATATGGAAAGTAATGAGCCGTGCGAGTAATATACGAATAGCGATAACTAAAGGATAAGAGAATATAAGTACATACCTATAGCGTGGAGCTTTAGTGGCAGACAGTACACATAGGGGCCCGAAGATACACAACATTTCATTTTAATAGAATACATAAAGTTTATACATAGTTCTACCCAGAAGGTAATAATATACATAAATAGTAGTAATAATATCCAAACGCAGAACCTAAAAGCAACTGCATACACGAATGACACATCTCGCTTCATGTATGGTACAACAACCTAACTCTGCAGACGGGTCCGGCTGGCCTCCACCTATTCGGAGTCTCCTAGACGCTCCAGAGGCTCCTCTTCCTCACTGTTGCTCAGATCTGCCACTGCCGAGAAGCCACGTGGGGCGAAGCACTGTGGTCGGGCCGTCAGTATCCTCTTTCGTGCAGTGGTCCAGCGACCTCGAGCTCGGACTGGCTGGGTGTACGCACCTGGATCAGTGGCGGGCGTCGGGGCTGGAGTAGGTGTATGCTCCGGCTCAGAAGGAGGCATCTCCTCATTGCCGTTGAGGCGAATCGGGTCCCTGCTGCTGTTCCCTAGACGCTCGTCCACCCAAATAGGGTTCAACAGTGAAGTGCCTGGGGCTCCAAGCCTTTGTCTGGGAGGGTGATCTTGCTCATCGGGTAGGCGTGCGGGCGCGTAGGTGCTCGTCTCCAAGAGGGTGTCGGTGCAGTAGTTGCGCATTCACGTGCGCGTAAAGAGCCAAACGTCCTTGGCTGGTGGTGACGTCATAGCTGCAAACTTGATCCATAATCGAGTGGGGGTGAGAACTCTAAGTCCTCAGTGGGTTCCTATGACTACCTATGATTAATTTACTCGAGTATCCTCCAGGCCATTCAGGGATTTCTAAGTGATCTTGCATACTAACACCCTACTGATTATTATCTTTGCCTAGGGTCCTGAACAGCTTTATCTAAGATTATCTAGGTGATAGGAGAACTAGTCTTTCTTACTAAGTCTGCGTGCTTGTGAATCCTACATTTCAATTATAATTAAGCTACTCGTCTCGGGTCGTTCCCTTGACGTCACATATTACACAAACAATCATAAATGAGTATTAATGCACATACAAGCATTCATCAAATCACATATACATAATTACATATTGCATGGGGGGCATTGGGGATCTCTTACGCGTACCGGCTTGCCGGATTGGCGTCCCACTTCTCCGCTTTGGCACATACCGGCTTGCCGGGTCCGTGCATCTTTTCTTTAGGCGTTCCGGCGTGCTGGATTAGCTCTCTATCTCCATACGCATACCGGCTTACCGGGTTAGCGCTTTTACCTTTACTTCCTCCTTTTTCTTCTATCCATCTTTTACCTTCCGTGTCATTAACCTCTTCGAACCAGCCGACCTTGGACGACTGATTCGTTAACCAATCCAAACTTGTAAGGACGGGCGAGGTAACACATTAACCAGTCCACTTGTGTACTGGTGAGGGGCTTGTCTGTAAGACTTTGCTAAGAGAGGGCTTTCCTATCATATAACTATATGCTTATTTCCCTAAGTTCCATTATGCTTTCTTGAACATTAAGTCAGTGTTCTAGGGGTGTCCTAACTCCTAGATGACATCCCATCCTCATGATGCATGCTCAAATACATAAGAATGGCTTAACCATAATCATTGGATCCCTTAAAAACGCTAAACTCCCAACTCTGCCAGGTTTCATTCGAATACTTGCTGTGGTATTCAAATGAAATCCCTCGGAGTCCTTTCATTCGATTAGAATAGGCTTTCATTCGACTAAAATCCCTCGGCATCTGTTCATTCGAATACGAGGGGATTCATTCGATTGAAATCCCTAAAATTCGTCTTCATTCGACTGCGGTGGAATTCATTCGAAGGAAAGCTTGGTTGGGCTTTCATTCGAATGAATTCCTGGTGTATTCAAATGTAGACTACAAAAATCGCCTCCCGAGACTCCAGTTCTCATTTTTTGACTGTTTTTAGGGTTCCAAGCAGTACAGTTATGCGTTTCAATTTTCCATCGTTCACAAAACCCTTTTTACACCATTTCCCCCCAAAATACTACTTAACAGTTCTATAGTCAAATATACAAATAGGCACATATACAGTTAAAAACTACACCACATAGACAGTGGGCTTAGGATTACCCACCTCTGATCGGAATTCCGATTCGGTGACTCTGAAGGGGAGATGGTCCTCTTCAGGAGGGTGTACTCCAGCTAATTTTCGGAGACTCCGGCACGAGCTCTAGATGCATCGGAACGTAACCCTCGGTTGCTCACTGAATGTAACTTCTGAGAAGTTACGAGGTTATAAATAATCGCGCACAGTGAAAAGATATTTTCTCTTCTTTTACCTTTATTTCTTTTGTTTTCACGTTTTGTTGAAACTGCTTCAGCTTCTTATTGTTGTTATTATTATTATATTATTATTTGTTTATTTCTTAAATTCTGAAGGAAGTTAATGCCCCTTCCCAATTCCATTTTCATTTGATCGGGTTTTGTCCGAAAAACCCTGCTTCTGGTTGCCCTAAAATATTCTGGACATACCACTGTGACCCATTTATTTTTCTCTTCGGTCCAGAGCAATTTCCTCAGGAACTAGGGACTCTTTTGCTGAGCCAAAAAATCCTACGGACGTTTTACAGTATCCGGGAAATTTTCGTTCGAGTTGTAACTTGTCCGGCGGCTCCTAAAAATTATGAGACAACTAACCCTAATCCGTTTCCCTAATTTTCAGGGCTTCAGAGATTTAACTTGACTCCCTTCGCTCCCTCGATGTTTTTCTGCTGTTCTTGACTATCAACGGATAACTTTCCAGCTCGTAGAAACACGGGATGTTACACCATGGACATCTGCATAAACTGTGTCAAAGTGTCCTCTAGCTTGGAATGGGTTTGTTGATTTTGATGAGTTGGAATTTGGTGTAGGGGTTGGAATTGATGGATTTGATAGGGAAGTGGTGCTCTATTGGATGGGCCTGCTTCTTGCCTCCAAGGTTGACTCCTTGGAAATTGCTGGTACGACCTGTGCTGATTGTTAATTAACTGCGCTTCCTCTTCCCTGCACTCACAAAAGCCAGTTGGGTGATCACCAAAACAAAATTCACAGTGCATTACCTGGTGTCTTCTGGATGACTGGCTTTCCTTCAACTGTGCGTAGGCAACTCATTCAGCGTTTTCTTCATTTCATCTAGTGGTTATTGAAGTTGCCTACTTTGGGCTAAGATAGCGTCATTTGTGCCCAATTCTAACATACCTCCTCTCCTGGCTGGGTTTCTATTGTATTGCCTTTGCTGATCTGTTAGCGCCATGGATTCGATGATTATTATGGCTTCGTCTGGTGTCTTGGACATTATTTGTCCACCAGCCGCCGCATCCAGCATAAGTTTATGCTGTTGTTGCAAGCCATTTCTAAAAATATGAATTTGAGTTCTGGCATCAAATCCATGGTTTGGGCACCTTCTCAATATTGATTTGTGCCGCTCCCATGCCTCACACAGGCCTTCGTTTGGTGCCTGCACAAAGGTAGAGATAGCAGTCTTTATGTCCATAAATTTCGATTGAGAAAAGTACCTTGAACAAAATCTTTCTTCTAGCTAGTCCCAGTTGGAGAGGACAGTTTGAGGTTGGTCTAGCAGCCATTCTTTTGCCTTTCCTATTAGAGTTAATGGAAATAGCCTTAGAAAAATAGCTTCTTCTTCTTCCTCAGACATCACCGCCGTTCCACATAGCTCATAGAGTTTGGTGAGATGAGCATAGGGATCTTCATGGTCTAAACCTGCAAAAGGATTAGCATGCATTAATTGGACCAAACCTGGTTGCAGTTGTGGCATTCGTTTTGTCCCCGCTATTCGTCCCATGCGAATGATGTTTCTTGGGGTAAAATTGACGAAGCCTTGGCTTTCTTGATTTCCAGCAGTTCCTCCTCCGGTTTCTGACATTGTTTCTGTATCTGAAGAAGATGATGAAGATGAAGATGAGGAAATTTCTTGTTCCTCCACCGCCTTGGCTAGGGCTGGAGCTCTCCTTGTGTTGCGTCGATTCCTCCTAGCAGTTGCTTCTATTTCTGGATCGAATAGAAGTTGATCTGCAAGAGTTTTCTTTCGCATACACAACAATAGCAAAGTCTTGCAAAGGGGTTAGAACAATAACAACAAAATAATGCTAATTACACTATTAACAAAAGCTTAAAATATCCAATCAAGATATTGTTTTAAATTGGCACAATCCCCGGCAACGGCGCCAAAATTGTTGAAACCTTTTTGCACTGGTTTTCACACTCTCGTCAATTTAACATATCCTTCTTACAGCTTTCAGATTCACGAGGAATCCAATTGTAGTATAGACGGGTATAATCGTATCCACAGGGATTGTGTTTAAAACACGTATCTTGGAGTTGAATTATTTTAAGCTATGGAAAATGTTTTGGTTTTTTTTTTATGAGTAAATAAATGATAAATAATTGTAGATAAAGTAAAGGAAACAATAATGAAATTGAGTTTAGGCAGGTAAAGAAAGATGTTGGGATTTTAGTGACAATATTTCTCAATGCATCCGCATGACCTATGAGTCTTATTGATTTTATTGCCACCAGTTCTTAACTTAATCATCTTTCTCAAGCATGTTAAGATTACAAGTTCCTTTATTAAGTTGTCAATGTCTTGCACAAACTCAACAAAGTACCTTGACGTTAAAGCAGGTGTTAATGCGATTAGTTCTTGGTTTCCAGTTATGGCAGTTAAGAACTAAATGAATTGATCTAGGTCAAGCTCAAATACTTGTAACTTTCGTTCACAATGTTCAAGCATAGAATCAAGCTTAGCTTAGCACTATCATTCTTAACTTGGTTTGTAACTTAACTAGCATAACTCTCGTTCATGCAAGCAAGTCTCAAATCAAAAATCAAAGTACTAACAAAAGCTAGCATTAAGCACTAGATCATTCATTAAAATCATAAGACTTCATAGAATCATAATCATAAGTTACAACGGATACATT